>JANFAE010000229.1:0-169023 GCA_024613145.1 Pisolithus marmoratus | reverse complement strand
TCAGGAACTGAAGAGTCTTGTCAATAGGTGTTGATCTCATGAACCTTCCACCTCACCCCATTACTCCCACACCTACCCTTGGCAGTGGTGATACCATGATGATGATAGAAGCAGCACACCACCATTTTCTATCGCTATATTCCACGAATCACTTGTCACACTTTATCATTGCAGATGACCAGTCATTATGTGTAGTCAAGTGCAAAGAATTTCGACGACTCCTCCTGCTGCTCAAAAGCAACTTGAAGGAAAGCGATATTCCCCACTGCTGTAAAGATGATAGATAGTGACCCTAGGGTATGAGTCAAGGTCTCCTAATAGAGAGAGGGAGGTGAATTCATCCCAGGAGGCTGGAGTTGCCTGGTGGAGGGTCAAAGAGTATAGAGAAAGACTAAAAAATGCGCCCAAAAAATCCAGAAGAGACTCAAGATAATGCTAGGGACTGTCTGGGAATGGAGAACTAAAATTCTGAGTCCATTTCGTCTTAATTCTGGCTTTTCATCTGAGGTAGCTCATCTGTTATTATTCCAAGTATGTACAGTACACTTGAAGTACTTGCATGGGCTTACATAAGCCACAATGCGCCCAAACACTATGTAAAAAGATAACATGAAAGTATAAACAAATCAGTAAGTAAAAACAATGAAATAAATGAAATATCCTTGTGGAGGATATTCTCCCTACATCTGAGGGGGGCTTTAGATGGTGACTGTCCCCAGTCATCACATACCGAGTTGTATCATAAATGAGGCAAGGGTATCACCCTCGAAACAACTCTAGCTAGAATCATAAAAAATGCGAACTTGAAAAAAAGAAACCACATAAAAGAAATAAAATCACTACTCAGCTGAAGGGGGGACACAGATCGAAGCAATTCAAGGGTTCTTCGAAGGGGGAATGAAGCCCAGGGGCAGCTCAAAGGTAGCTCAAAGGAGACTGCTTGACTCTTGAAGAGGACTGGGTAGTTTGCAACCTCGAAGGATGCCTCAGAGTCATCTCAGGTTGAACTCGAGAAGTGGAGGGGTAGGACTGATCCCAAACTCGAGGGGGGGAATGGAAACTGAGCAGGCAACCCTCCTGGGCCACAAGTGAGGGCCCAGAAGTCCAACAAGCCTGTAATGTGCACCCAAGCACCTCACGAGGGATCTCCTCACCTGTAGGTAGTACATTGCGACCTTGAACCACCCCACACTTTCCTGCAGCTAGATATGAAGCAAAAACTCCACACTGCACTCGAATGTGTCCCTCGTGACCACAGAGGAAACAAAAACTAAATCTTCGAGGCAGGACCTGGTGCCTCGAACCTCTCAATAGCCAGAGGGATACCTGCTCAAAGCCATAGCCTCTCGAAGGGGGAGCAAGTGACCTGACACTTTCAAATGGGACTCGAAACTCGCAGGGGAGGGTTTGACAGTGAAGCAGGGGCCCCTGGAAGCAGGAACGAGCTCCCTGGGCATGACCCACAACAAGGGGCAGGACGAACAGGGTGCCTCGAGGAGGCACAAGATGAAATGAGCTCTTTGGGGGGTACTCAAGGACTCCAAGGTTGACAAGAGTGAGTCAAGGCCAAACCGAGGTCTCGAGGCCTGGTAGATGTCAACTGGGAATGAGGGGGGCAGACCTTTGTACTCTCCAAATGATCAACTCAGCATGGACATGACCATTGGTCCTCTCTCAAGCCTCAAAGCAAGTTCGAAGCCAATTCACCAGCCTGCTTATCCGGGACACACCGCCATGGCTGAGCCACAGTGTGCCATGAGCCTGCATTAGTGACTCAGTGAGGAGATGAGCTGCTTGAAGCATGCTCAGGGGAAGGAGGGGGAGTCTTCAAAGGTTGAGGGCATGCCTTGAAGGGGGAATGAGGGGGAAGCTTCAAGCTTGAGTGCACCTCTCCCTGGGAGCATCTTCTAGAATGAGACTGAGAGTACTCCACAGGGATGTCTGACTGGTAACTGATTGAGGGCAAGTGTTGTGCTGAGAGGGTTCCTCAGGGAACTCACAAGCTGATGAGGCATCCTTCAAAACTAGATGAGGGGGTGAGCAGCCTACCCCTTCCTCAATAACCTCCTTTGTAACACAAACAATGACCTTGATAGGTCACAGGTGGCCCAACTCGAACAGGGGGTACCTGGATGCAAGCCTCCTTGAAACCTCAAGCTCGACTTTGGTGGGAGGCCTCAAAGGAATAGCTGGCCTCGATGGCTCAACTCCAAGATGTTCCAACTCACCAGGGCCAAGAACAAGACCTGGAAATGATGAAGGTAGTCCCCTAGGGCTGCAACTGAGCTTAGCTTGCTGCAATGAGTCCCCTCAAGGAAGGCATAGAACTCCTCAAAGTACTCAAGAACATCCTTGACTGGCTCAATCTTGGGGTACTGGAGAGTATGAGCACCTGGAAGTTCTCCCATTGCTCAAAGATTGGGGCACTGGCCACAAGGTAGCTCCAGAGCCTTCCAGTGTGGGGTGGTGCTCCATTGATTGCAAACTGGATGAGTGATGTGGTATCTGTTGCCCCCTGGGCCTTACCATGCTCCACTACATCCTCAAGGTAATGTGGCAAGTCCCCAGCCTGCCCCAAGAACTCTGGGGGGGACTCGAGTGGGGCTCAAGACAGTCTGCATGCTTCTTCCATCATGAGTAGTATATATGAAGCTCAAAAGAATATATATCATGTTGTAATTGATAATTGACAGTGGTATTGAGGGTAAATGCAAGGCTCGAATGTCAACAGTCAGTCTCAAAGGGTAAAACAAAGAGGTGGGGTTGCCTCAATGCGACCTCAAATGTTATGGGGAAGTGAGGGTGTGGCAACAAACCACAGAGAGGGAAGGAGGATGCAGAAACCTTGTATGATACATCTCAAGGTGGTTTCAACCACCAAAACTGAAACTAGTCACCATTGCGACTTGAACACTTAACTCTCAAATTTGCAGCCTCACTCAACTGCAATACATGCAAGAAAATGATGATATAACATCTGGTTACGTCTATGAATGGATGTGGGAGCATCTAACGAAGCGTCTATGTCTTGAATGTGTCTTGAAGGGCTCAGAGTTTGTCTGGGAGTCTCGAAGTGTCTGGTATCTCAAAGAGGCTGATGGCATCTCGAAGGGGTTGTCTACTGACTCTAAGATGGTGGGGGAGGGCTTCCTACAACTCAAAATGGCTTGAAACGCAAAGGGAGGTGCCAGGGAGCTCAGCTGTGGCAGGGGAGGAGGATGGCAATGGGCTGGGGAAGAACTGCTGGGTGCGACACTACAAAACCTTGGGAGGTGGGAGCAGGGACCTAGAGGAGTTGGGAGAATGAGGAAACATGAAAAACACCACACACCCAATCCTGAGATATTTGCAAGATGGTCTGAGAGTGCCTTTTCGCACAAAAAGTGCGATATCTCCGGAAGTACTGATGCGGATGCGACGAAATGGAACCATTTGAAAGGTCTCGTCGAGTACTACTAGGCCTGCAATTTGCGAGAGGTTCTGCATGTCAGGTCATGAGAAAACGCATGTGGAGCTTGAAGGGTGGCAGGACAGCAGTGTGTTGGCAAGGAACTGCTGGGCGGAGGGCTACCAAACTCTGGGACGTCATAGAGGGTGTCTAGAGGCACTGGGAGATCAAAGAAATGAGAGGATTGGTGCACCAAATCCTGAGTTATGCCAAAAACCATCCTATAAGCCTTTCTCCACAAAAACAGGAATATCTCCAGAAGTACTGAAGCAGACGTGACGAAGAAGGCACCGTTCGAATGGCCTCATCGAGTAGAATCAGGATCCAGAAAAGTGAGAGGTCCGGCACATCGGTTCTCGAGAATCGCATGCACAAGCTCAAAGGTAGGGCAGGAGTAGGGATACCAAGCAAAACAGCCCCCTCATGGTGGGCTCCAGATGTAAAGATGATAGATAGTGACCCTAGGGTATGGGTCAAGGTCTCCTAGTAGAGAGAGGGAGGTGAATTCATCCCAGGAGGCTGGAGTTGCCTGGTGGAGGGTCAAAGAGTATAGAGAAAGACTAAAAAATGCGCCCAAAAAATCCAGAAGAGACTCAAGATAATGTCTAGGGACTGTCTGGGAATGGAGAACTAAAATTCTGAGTCCATTTCATCTTAATTCTGGCTTTTTGTCTGAGGTAGCTTGTCTGTTATTATTCCAAGTATGTACAGTACACTCGAAGTACTTGCATGGGCTTACATAAGCCACAACATGCCCAAATGCTATGTAAAAGATAACATGAAAGTATAAACAAATCAGTAAGTAAAAAACAATGAATAAATGAAATATCCTAGTAGGGAGGATATTCTCCCGACACTGACACCAAAATCAAATCTAGCATCATTCAAGCATGGAAGGACTATTTCATCATTTTGAAGACAGAGCTGCAGGTATGTACCCTGACATATATTGAATCTATGAGACTTACACTATGTGCCCAGCATGTGGTCGGCAATATATCATTCACAGTCAATATCTGGTTGTCAGATTCTTGATGACCCTACCTGGCCATGACTGTGCACTACATAGGGACTCCTCTAACACTCTACAATATAGGTCCACACTGATCATGTTTCACTGCCTCCATAGCAAACACACTGGCAAAGCCCTCGCCCATACCATACTATATTTACTTGACAGGGCTGGCACAACCACCAAGGCAGGTCACTTTTCCATGGATAATGCCAAAAAACACCACTATGATGGACCAACTTGCCCATCTACTCAATGAGTGAGAGCTCCCTCTCAAGTTTATTGCCAAGGATAGGCGTATCATGTGCTTCATGCACATCATCAATCTTTGCATCCAGGACGTCATCAGCAGGTTCACTGCAGCTGATGCTGCAGATGACCTCACTCAGGCTTGGTGTGATGATACAGGGGAAAAGGTTGAGTATATAGAAGCCATGAGGGGAAATCCACTGGCCCTTGCCCGCTATGCCATCCATGCCATATGTGCATCTGGAATTCAACGTGATGAGTTTGCATCCCTCATCACCAATGGAATAGAGGCCAATTAGTGTTGCCACAGCTTGGCTTGGGTATATTTCAGCTTATTCCATGGCTTCCCACCTAGTGCACTCACTTTTGCATTAAATGACTTGACCCGAGTGAATGAAATATAGTTTAGAATGTTCTTCATCCACTCCCCAAATTTCTATGTGAATTGGTCTAGCCCACTCTCAAGAGAAGCTCATCTTTATGATTTGGCTTGGCTTGAGCACAAATGGCTTGAATGGAATATCTCAAGAATGGTTTGGTCAATTATTATAATTTTTTTTTCTACTGATAGTCACACACAAAAGCCACATAGTTTAGACTGACTACATTGCCATTAACCCAACAGAGGAAAAAATAAAAAATGATGGCTTGGAGCTGTGGCAACACTAAGGCCAATGGTTCAAGTCCCTGGATGGGGAAACAACCATTTTTCCAGACTGGCAGCTACTCCACGATGTCAAGACTGATGGGACTCGATGTTTCTCATGCTCAATCGCCTTTTGCTCTCCAACCTGCTGTTAATTTGTTTGTGACCCTGCCATCGCAGCAGAAAGAACTTGCAAAATTCAAGATAAGTGATGCAGAGTGGTCCATCCTGCAGGACTATGAGAACATCCTTAAGGTGGTGCCTGATTCACATGTTTATACCATACAACTAACAAACAATAAATCTGCCCAGGTACCTCACAAAGTCCAACAATGGATGTCTGCAGAAGCAAGACCCACCCTGAGCCATGTGGTGCCATCTTTTGAACTCTTCATGACTGCCTGGGAAAAGATGCAGCAAGAAAACAACATTTAGCACCATTTATCGAAGTTGGGCTCATCAAAGCCAGATGCTACTATAACCACATGGACAATACAAAAGTGTATATCATATCAATGCATACATTTTGTGTGATGATTACTCTAGTGTGGCTGCTCATGGATTTCATTAGTTGAGATCCATTTATCCAGTTCTGCTGGATTAAATGCACTGGGTGCAGGATTGGGTGGTGCATGCTGAGGAGACCACAATCACTTTGGTAACTTTTGACGTGATATTTACTAGTGTGATCAAACTGATTCACCCCTCAGATAAGAATACCATCGCCTCAAGGTCCCAGAGGATGGAGTTGCACAGTTATTGTCTCAACTTGACTCGCTTGACATGTTAGCCCTACAGTTCAACATCCACAATATGGCACTCAGCACACCAAGATCCACTGGGCAACAGTCTGTGCGAGAAGAATACCAGCTTTACATCGATGGTGGATATGTTCTGAGACTATGGATCCTCTCAAATTCTGGGAGGTATGGCTATGTTTTTTCATTCACATACAGGGTACTTATAATTTTTTAGGTGAATCAGATGCAATTCCCAATGCTGTTTGCCATTGTGATGGATTATCTTCCAATCCAAGCATCATCCATACCCTGTGAAAGGGTCTTTTCGTCGAGTGCTGAGACAGTCACCAAGAAGTGCAACCAGATCAGCCCCATACTGATGGAGGCCCTTCAGATGCTCAAGTATCACTTGAAGCAGGAGTGGTTGGATTTCATGGTGAACTGGACCGTCTCCCCTGAAAGCCTTGTTGAGGATGAGCCTGAAGAACTGGCCAAAGGTATGACAAGGTGTGACATCCAACTCTCTAATTTGGATGCCCTCCTTGATAGAAGTGCAGCTGAGGATGGAGATGATCTACTGACTGACATTGAAATTTTTGTATAACATCTTTGCACACTGCTATCCCATTCCCCCAATTGCATACTACTTCTGTAACACAGTCAGTAGTAGCTGTCAAATGCATAGACTGAAGCCCTCATCGGACACAGCCTCAGCAAACATCCATGACTTGGGCCTTGATACAAGATTTATTCTCATTGTCCTGCCTTACTGTTATTACTGTCGCTCAGTCCACCATAGGTTGCTTGCTCTCCTGTCCCTGTTCTCCTGTCTTAGATATTCACTTCACTGTTAACAAACCTGTGCATGTCTAAATGCCTCTCAGATTCAGGTAGCAAGGTTGAAGAGATGGCATGCCATTCCTTTGAGAAATTCTTGTTATAAAGATACTTTGTTTCATAGCTAAATAGGCTTCATGGTCTACATCTTCCTGTGCCTTTGGCATCCTCATAACACAAGTGACTGCTGGAAGATCAGATCTTCAGATCAGTCACACAATCCAATGACCAAACAAACCCAAAGTCAAACAATATCATAGCACACTGTTCAACAAGCTGAAGCTGAGGCCTGAGAGTGCCAAATCATTGTCTATAGCTTGACCTACATCTACGATGCATATCCCCACTCTCATAAATCGATACTATCACCTGAAGGACAAGCTCAGTTCAGGTTCATATGGTATGATTTCTTTCTTTCCACTTAGACCACAAGGACTGACAATACTCAAGGCTATGTCTTCTGCATGTGCAATGTACTCACTAATGAAGATTTCACTGTCAAACTTTCAGCAGCCAATGACACAGCCTCCATTTTGCACTGTGAATATGAGATCCCCTGTAAGCTTCAGGGCATCGTTGGCCTACCTCATGTTATTTCTTGTGGGAATGAAGGCTCTTACAGTGCCATGATCCTCGAGTGCCTGGGGCCCTTGTTGGACAAGCTGTTCAATTCATGCTGCCAGTCTTTTCTAACTATACCATCACCATGATTGGCCAGCAATTGGTATGTTCAATTCTCAATTCCCTTCTTTTCTTGCTTCAATTCTGTGCAGCTCCAACAATTGGAGAACATACACCTGCACAACTTCATTCATCAGGATATCAAACCCAGCAATGTCCTTATCAGCACTGGTCAAAACACCTCTGTTATATATCTCATAGACTTCATTGTGAAGCAGTACAGAGATCCCTACATGCACCTCCATGATGGTTTTGGGAAATGTGGTGGCTTCCTCAGTAGCTATGCTTTTGCCTTCATCAACAGTCAACTCAGATTTGAACCTGGAAGGCGAGATGACATAGAATCTCTTGCATATCTTCTCACCTACTTTCCTGTGGATCTCTCCCATGGCTAGGTCACCTGTCCTTTGACAGTGAGGAGGGCTTGTCAACATGAAGAAGAACATATCACAATGTGACGACATTCCCCCCCATTGATGACCATGCTTTCGTACTTCTGATCTCTGTCCTTCACCAGAAGCTGGACTACCCCCCTACCTCCAAATGCTTGTGGCAAGCATCTGTATGAATTCCCCTCTAATTGACTCGCAGCTTGAATGGAGCACACTGGTGGTATGACATCTACCACTGTGAAGAACTTGTCACCTCTTGGGTGTAAAATGGACAAAGTTGCTGTAAGATGGAGACCTGCAAAACAAAGGTGCAGATACCATAATACATCCATTGTCATCATATGCATTCGAAGCCTCAAGACTGATGACAAATATTAGCACCATGAATGACAATTCAGTTGCCATGACCTCAAGTGCTTTCTGTTCTGCATGGACTTTATGGCACAGCAACAGAATCATGCAGCATTCATCCAACTCCTGATCACATATTCCCAACATTCTCTATCTATGTGACTCTTTCATGTTCACCTGGATGATGGAGCCCTCAACTCGCATGTTATTCAATATTTATGGCTATATGCATCTCAAATATTGTTCTAGTACAATGTGTAGCCCTGCAGGTATTAGCATATGTGTATGAATGCATGTTGTGAGTGAAATACGGTGGGATTCTAGGTAAACATATCTTATATCCATGTATTATCTGTCCATATCACCTGGTTTCATTTTTGCCTGCTTGGTCTTTCCTTTCTCATGCATGACGTGCATGCCAAATCATCATAGTTTGGTTTGTTGTAGTACCAAGTAACTCATACACCTGTTGCAGGAAGCTTGTACCTTACTGTACACAAAAATTTTTGGTCGGCTTGAACTGGTTTTGAAGCCAAGCCAACCTGGAGCTGTGGCTTGGACACCAACTTGGCTTGCAAGCCCAACCAAATAACATGCCAAACTGGTAACAACCAAGCCAACCAAGCCAAACCGAACTGTGGCAACACTAACTGCATGGGAGTATTTTGAAAGTTGTGGTAGACTACTCTCCCAGAAGGAGTTTCTCGCTCTACATGTTGAACCGGTTATGGCATCACATGACCATTCTATAGATAGTGAGTTCCACACTATTCTACGGTGTTCCATGAACCCGGATTACCGGTTCTTTTGATGTCTCCTTATCTCCAGTACTATACCAGAGACCTCTCTTTATAGAAGGTGCTCTTAGGATATATTAGGCAGTCTTTAGATACAGTGCGACACACCTGGTCCGTGCGCACTTAACATGTATATATACGGGCACAAGAGTCACTAGGACTCTAAGTTAACTTCCCAGTTACATTCGCTCTCACTCAGAACTGCTACTCTCAACAAACCACAAGACCAACACTATACTGAACACATAAGGCAAGTGTTCTGCCTTTGCCCATTAGCCCCAAACCTCTGCGCAATAGGTTATGAGCCCCGGATAAGGGTGCTCTGCTGTCTCAAGGACGTTTGTATAGCGAAAGACGTTTCAGCTTTACATAATGCCTATGAACGCACCTGAAGCGCTAGGTATGGCGTTGGCCACCTTGTGCTTGTCACTCATTGTGGGCTTCTGTCAAGCATGCTACGTCGTCGCTGAAATTGGTGGAGACTTTCAATTGGCTTTTGTTCTTTCTTCTTTAATGTGGTCTACTTTTATTGGATTGCCAAATTGGCATTACCAATTCTATCAGTATCAGGAGTATAGGGTTCTAATGGGACGCTATCGACAACTACGCTTTCGACTGGCTATTGCCATCGAGATCCGTGAAGTCTTTAACCTCATGGAAGTCCCTGAAGTCCCTCGAAATCCCAATCAACCTGAACTCCTCTGGGAACCAGTTATTTGTGCTCGGGAACAACCTGCTCCACAACATCGTGTTGAGCAACCCGAGGATCTTCCCAGAGTCCCTCCGCCAAATTACTTAAACCATGCTATCCCTGACTTGGATCCAGAACCGGATCTTGATCCGGTGCCTGAGTATCCACCCTCTCCTCCACAGTATCGCCTTATTCATCTGGGACCTGATGACACAGATACCGATGATGGTACTGTTTATGGAGACCAGGACAACGATCCTCGGTTTGCCGAGTTTGATCTGTTATAGTCACCTGGTCTGTCATCTTCGTCTTGAATGACTGGACTAATCTTGGAATCCAGATGTCCACAGTCATAGTAAACCGTCTCTCTTTCTATACTGGCCCTGCCGATAAGAAAGAAGAACGAGATCCCAGAAGAAATGCCAAGGCTAAGGAACTCCGCCTTGCCAAGGAGAGAGAAGTCGGAGCAGTCGGAGCTAGAACTCCAAATGCAGTTAAATTTGCGGAAAAAGTTATAGAGTTCACGGAGAACATGATTGTGGATGAATGCGCCTCATGGCTAGATGCCACCCATACAACTCCTGCCTATTATATGCGGACTGCTGACTCGTGGCAGATCACACCGGTTCAGTCTATCGAACGTGCCTGGGCCACCACCCCACACTATGATACTTGGTCTTATAATGAACCATTCTTCAATGTTCCGGTTCATATTATGTCGCATGGACTTCTTTGCGACCTTATCCCGAAACTTTCGCACCTCACATCACCTCATGCTCGAGCCCATTACAACGGCACTGATGTTCCCGTTGTTAGCAATGAAGATCCTACCCTGTACACCGTTCCCGCTTACTGGATTACCAATGACGTCTTCCTCTGGTTTGAAACCCGCGTCCATCCCTTCTACGACCGTAGGCTCTTCCACAGCGTCATCCCTCCTCTCCAAGTTTGGAACGAGCATCTTGAACGCCATTTCCGAGGAGTTTGGAATGAAGGACGAGCCTCAATCAATGTTGTCCCAGGATTTTTCCGGGAAAAGAAACTTACCGGTCACCGGTTTGATTCTGACATGGTGGTACGCGTCCAACAAAGGAAAGAGTATTTATGGGAACAGGACCTTAAAAAGGAAGGATCTGTGGGTGAAAGTGGATACGATGAAAAGACCAAACATCTCTGGTGGCAAACTGGCAGAGGGATTCAATTCCTCTACTGGCCCGGCACTCAAGAAATTTTCGAAGACTTATGGCGTTGGTTTAACTATAGTGGCGAAGAAGATAAAAAGTCTAGGCCTAAGCGAGGAATCCTTGCTGCCAATGCTCGCAAGCTTGATGCGAAGCGAGCTTCCGCCACTGTTTCCAATGCCCGGAAATTTTCCGGAACCGTACGCCACAGGAGGGCGCTATAATCCTGAAACCGGTGGTTGTACTATAGATTCCCCTTGGAATGTATTCGAACTTATGACCGCTGATTACATCCGTTATGAGAAGTTGATTCTCGCATACTCCATTGGTATCCATGGAGGATATTCACTGAGACAACCTAACGGTGATCAAGTCATGCTTCAAGATATACGAGATAACTTTCTCTCGTATCATTTGTTCGAAACACTTCACTTTCGAGAATTCGAGAAGCTGACTCTAGAACGCTCTCGATATCGAGCCAAGGGAAACTCTAAACCACTGAAAGAGAAGAAAAGATACTTTGCCAAAACGAAAACTTGCTTTCAGAGGCCTTCTCAGAAAGCTCGCCAAGCGCGACACCAACGAGCTATTCGAGCTTCTGCTCATGGCTTGTCTACTGATCCTTTCCAAGACAAAATTCTGTTCAACATGCTGATTCTAGAACATTTCTAGTTTCATCATGGCAGACAAAGAATCGTCTTCTACCAAGAACATTCCCCGTCTTAACGGGACAAACTATTCTACCTGGAAGGCTATGATAAAAGGATACTTTATGACGATTGATTGTTGGGGTGTTGTCAATGGCACCATTCCTACTCCACAAGCGGCGGCAGAACTTCCCGCCTGGAACACTAAGGATCAAAGAGGAATGGGAACCATTCTTCTTTACTGTGATCCTGTGATTGCCGTCTCTCTTGATGGCAAAGATCATGCACATGAAATGTGGACTACTCTCGAAAGCATGTATGGAACTCCTACTGTGTCAACCGCTTACTCGGAGTTTCTTCGCCTTACTCGGAGTTTCTTCACCTTACTCGGATCAGGATTAATCCTTCCGATGATCTCGGGTCAAAACTTGCCGAGATTAACATGCTTCTCAGTGCTCTCGCTACCCGAGGAATTACTTTAACAGAGCCTGTCCAATGCATGATCATCTGTGGAGCCTTTACAGATAAATGGGGGACTGGACCCTCAAATATTTTATCGTCATGGGAAACTGCACAATTAAAGGTCGCCGAGGTTATTCCTCGTCTTAAAGATCTGGCATCGCGGCAAAACCGCTCGTCCTCCCTTCCTAAAATGGAAGGACAACAATCTACATCTAATAACGTGTCTTCACAACCTCTTTCATCCCGTCTCTCTAAGCCTCCTCGCTGTCAGAAATGTCGAGGAAGGCACCCCACTGAGCAACACCGAGATGGGGGATCCTCTCGTGGCCGTGGTGGTGGTCGAGGTCGTGGTGGTTCCTCTCGAGGGGGAGCACCACAGCAACAGCAGCAACAACAGCAATCTTCTGGAAACCAGAAGGGTAAAGGGCATGCTCGCAGACGTGGAGGTCGTGGTCGTGGATGTTTTCACACCGCTGACTTTCAGGAAGGGGACCATGATCAAGTATACGGCGCTGAAGCTGATACTTTTGATGACATGGTTGACTATAACGAGAACGACGGCTATGATGTGGATACCTATCATGCCGGAGTCTCTGTTGAAGTCAGGGATTCCACCTCCCTTGAACACCGCTTGCAGGATGACTCTTCACGTTTTGAAGAGTTTAATCACGAAATTACTCCACTGCCCATAATTGCTGAGGAGCCAGTTGAGTATGTCTCACTCGCTGCTGCTGAAATACCTCGATCTCAATCTCCCTGCTTCTGCTCTATCTGTCTCCGAATCACCAACTCAGAAATTACTGGTCCTGGGGGTACTGCCGCTTCAGCGAGACCTCAGGCGAATTTCGAGTTTGGAGAGGATCGGATGTCAGAGTGCTGAATCAACTCTGTATTCAACTGGGGGACGACCCAGTAGTAATGCAGATCTTGATAGACCCGGATGTGGAATGGAGCTTCCAACCGTGGCTTCAGCTGGCATTACAGGAGAGAGGGATGTACGAACAAGCGGTAGAAGATCTTTTGGACACAGGCGTTCAGATATGGCAAAACGGAAGACCATTAGCCTACGTGACTTCCACGCTTTAGTACCAGACACTAAGGGACCGGAATTCCGTCCTATGTATATTAGATTGCCAGATGACCTTGATCCGCAGGATTATCCGCGAGATCATGAATTTTACGGAGAGCTTGACGCTGTCAACTCTCGTTACCTTTATTTCCCATCTGACATGAGTCATCTCTGCCCAGAGAATCCTCATAGCCACCAAGGTAAAGTTCTTTGGATGTTAGACTCGGGGTGTTCACATCACGTGTCACCTCACCGAGCTGACTTTTTTACTTACACCAAGCTGGCTACCCCTGCTTTCGGGAGCACAGCGGGAAAGGATACAGTTAAACTTATTGGACGTGGCACCATTATACTGAAACTGGAATCCGGTTCAGTCTTGACACTTGAAAATGCCCTACATGGACCAATGTTTTCGAAGAGGCTTTGCTCTCGAAACGCACTCCTTAAAAGAGGATATAGGAGTGAAGCAACAAATAATGCCGAGGTGATCCGAGATCCGAAAGGTCATGTTGTACTCCGGGCAACCGCCTTGTGTACTTCCCGGCTGCACTGGTTTTCAGGAACTCCATTGCTGTCTTCCAGAGCCTTTAAGGCCGTTGACCTTTCTGTTGTAGCAAAGGATACGTTAACTCTTTGGCACAATCGTCTGGCTCATCCAGGCTCTTCCATTCTTTCTAATTGCAAGCGTCACACGAAGGGATTTCCTGCAGACTTAGTCTCGGATACTGTCCCTGCCTCCTGTCGAGGTTGTTCTCAGGGCAAAATGGCTTCTGATCCATTCCATGCATCTTCCAAACGAGCTGTTGCTCCACTTGAACTCGTTCATGCTGATCTACTTGAACTACCTGTTGAGTCATATTATCGGTCCAAGTATGTGTTCACCCTCTTGGACGACTATTCCTCCTTTGGCTTTTGCCTTTACCTCCGCAACAAATCCAACGCTTTTGCTCGCTTTCGAACATGGCTTTCCATTGTTGAGCAGCAAACTTCGTGTCTTTTGAAGACTTTCCGTTTGGATCGAGGGGGAGAGTTTATGGGGAATGAGTTTAAATCGCTCCTCAACTCCAAGGGAATTGTTCATGAACTCTCGATTGCTGATCAACCCCAGCAAAATGGACGTGCAGAACGCTTCAATCGTACCATCCTTGAAAAGGCTGGAACCATCCACCATCATGCATGTGTACCAAAGAAGTATTGGAATTTTGCCTTTGACACAGCTCTTCATGTCTACAATCGCACTCCTCTGAGACGTTCTCAGTGGAAAACTCCTTGCGAATTGTTCTTAAAGAAGATACCCGACATTTCTTACTTCCGAGTTTTCGGTTGTAAAGCCTATGTCTGGGTTCCCAAAGATCAGCGAAAGGATAAGTTGGAACCTCATGCGCTTGAAATGATCTTTATGGGCTATGAACTGGACACCAAAGGCTATCGGTTTTTGTACGGTCACAAGATCGTAATAGGACGTACTGCAAAATTTGCCGAAGAAGTTTTTCCTTTTTGCTCGGATGGTGTTGAGAACAAATCCGATGAACCTGACCCACCTGTAACAGACCAACCTGGTAACGTCTTACCCATAGACGACTGGATGGATAACCAACCTGATCAGTTGGATGGTGAGGCTCCCCAACCTCAACCGCTTAGTCCAAGACAACCTGCAAACCCACTACCGGATGGCAGAGACCAGGAGAATGAACCGCCACGGGCAAACCGGTATCCCGATTGAATTAATCCTGATTGGATAAATCATCCATATCAACCGCAGGATGTACCAAGAGATGCTCGCAATCTTAGACGAGCAGGTCCTATTGATGATCAACCTCCTCGACCAAAACGTCGAATTATTCCTCCTAACCGACCTGGGAACGTATATGGAGAAAAACGTAATCCAGTTGATATTGAAAAGGAAATTCAGGAGAAAAGAGACAAGATCTCCGAGGTTGTTCAAGAACAAGAGGAAGCAATCAGAGAAGGAGCCGAAAGGCAAAGAGTTGCACGAGAAGAGCGGAGACCGCCTTCGCCAATGATTCGGCCACCTTCTCAACCTCAACCAGGACCTTCGCGTTTTCCGGGATCAGCAGAAGAACCGACTGAAAATGTTCTTCGCATTTTACTTGCTGCACGAATTAAAGAATCTCCGGAACACTTCAAGGATGTTCTTAAACTCCCTGAAAGTGATCGAACAAAGTGGTTCGACACAATGAAGGATGAAATCAAATCGATCGAAGAATGAAACGTTTGGACATTAGTGGATCCTCCTCCAGGATGAAAACCAATAAAAGCAAGATGGGTTTATGCAATTAAATCTGATGGTCGTTACAAGGCTCGACTCGTAGCGAAAGGTTTTACGCAAGAATACGGGATCGATTTTGAAGAGACTTTTTCCCCGGTTGCACGTTTTGAAACTGTGCGAATCCTACTAGCTTATGCCATGCAGCAAAATTGGGACATGGAAGCACTGGATGTTAAAACCGCCTTCCTATACGGCAAGCTAGACGAGGAACTTTATATGGAACAACCGGAGGGTTTCAAAGTCAAGGGTCAAGAACACAGAGTTTATCGGTTGCTACGCGCTCTTTATGGCTTGAAACAAGCTGCGCTAGCATGGAATAAGGAGTTACACCAATCTCTTTTACGAATGGGCTTTCTCCGTTCAAAAGTTGATGCCGGAGTATATTTCTATCACTCCAAAGCCGGAACAGTGGTATTTCTCGTCTATGTTGACGATGGTTTATTCCTAGGTTCTCACAAGAACCTGGTAAAGAAAAAGAAAGATGAATTCATGAAGAAATGGGAATCAAGAGATCTCGGTGAAGTTAAAGAGTATCTTGGCATCCAGATACATCGGAATCGAAAGAACCGAGATGGTTACCTTGATCAAATTCCCTATGTCAAGAAGGTCGTAAAATGATTCGGCATGGAAAATGCGAATTCAGTTCGCACGCCTCTTCCTTCTGGTTACCAACCGGAAAAACCACCGGCATCTTATCAAGCGTCGTCTCAACTTCGCTCCCGTTTTCAATCGGTTATAGGATCTTTACTCTATATGGCTCTGGGTACTCGCCCAGATATTGCTTATTCCGTTATTCAGATGAGTCAATACATGGCCAATCCTACTGATGAACACCTGAATAAGGCTCTTCACATAGTTCGCTATGTGGCATCCACCGTGAATCTAGCCCTTTATTATTCAGGGAAAGATGCTCGTGTACAAGGTTTTGCTGACTCGGATTGGGCCTCCAATAAAGACACTCGTCATTCCACCACTGGCTATGCCATGTATCTTGGCAACTCCCTAGTTTCTTGGCGTTCCCGGAAACAGAAAACTATTGCCCTCTCTTCAACTGAAGCAGAATATATGGCAATGTGCGATGCTGCCAGACACATAAAGTGGCTCAATATGTTGTTCAAGGAACTTACCTTTCCTATGGACAAGACAATCCTTTACTGCGACAATATGGGAGCTCACTTTATAGCTGAGAACCCTGTATCGGATGGTTGTTCAAAGCATATTGATATTCAATGGCACTTCGTTCACGAATGTGTTGAAGAAGGACTCTTCTCCATTGAATATGTTCCCATGGATCGACAAAGGGCTGATGGCTTAACCAAGTCCCTTACTTGGCAGAAGTTCGAAACAAATCGCTCGTCACTAGGTTTGGTATCCCTACCTTTTTAGAGCGAGGGGGAGTGTTGAACCGGTTATGGCATCACATGACCATTCTATAGATAGTGAGTTCCACACTATTCTACGGTGTTCCATGAACCCGGATTACCGGTTCTTTTGATGTCTCCTTATCTCCAGTACTATACCAGAGACCTCTCTTTATAGAAGGTGCTCTTAGGATATATTAGGCAGTCTTTAGATACAGTGCGACACACCTGGTCCGTGTGCACTTAACATGTATATATACGGGCACAAGAGTCACTAGGACTCTAAGTTAACTTCCCAGTTACATTCGCTCTCACTCAGAACTGCTACTCTCAACAAACCACAAGACCAACACTATACTGAATGCATAAGGCAAGTGTTCTGCCTTTGCCCATTAGCCCCAAACCTCTGCGCAATAGTTTGATCCAAAGATATTAGGGTATCAGCAGAGACATGGGATCTGTTCCACCAATTCTGACGATGAAGGTCCCAGAGCAAAGCGAGTAAAGCCACCCCGAGTTGTCAACACATCGTGAGCCTCAGAAATTGCTCGTAAACGAGTGGCTCGAGATATATCCCCCGAGACGCAGCAGTCCCCAGCCAAACGACCAAGGGTAGCCAAAGCCAATACCAGCGCAAAGGCTACACAGGCTAGTGAATGTTGCCCCGCATCCCCAATCCCAGATTCCGCCGACAGGAAATCGAAGTCAGAATGCTCTGATTCCCGAATAGCAACACCACGGACGAGGTAAGTGTTCATATACCGTCAAACTCATAATGTTAAGCTCTAAGTACAGTCCCACACGTGAGCCCCACCAGCAGTCAGCCCAATCTTCTCCACAATGTGAGGCCGTTCCGTCTCCACGACCTCATACCATGATAAATGGAAATAAGACCGACAAGGGCCCATCGGAGACCCCACAACACGACAAGAAGCAATGTCCCACTGAGGCAAATTCTCCTGTCATCTCCATGGCTCAAGCCTCACCGTCCGAGGAGCTACTTCAGAGGGAATTTTCCAGTGCTCCAACCCGCTGTGCTCTGCAAAAATGACATCGCAAGCCCTCGAGCCCCTTTGCTTCTACACCACCTACTCTGCAAACTGTCACGGTGAACCACATAACTCCACCAGACCGAACTCCTATATGTGCTCCTCCACGAATTGTGGACACCATTGGTGGGTCATGTTTGGTTGATCAGAGAGGCCGCACACCAAGACAGTGTCCCCACAGTGGCAGGGACGATGGAAGTGAGCAGAGTGGCACAGGTGAGACATGGCCACCTGTACGACTAGTGAAAGGGAAAAGATGTGCTGTTACAAATCGTCCTTCTCATATGGCTGCACAACATCATCCTTTCAGTCAAATTGAGAAAAGTAGTCAGCCGGATGTGAACGTCGGTGCGCTTGAACGAGGTCCTTTGGGTGACCGCTTTGCAGATCGAAACAATGTTGATAGAAGGCATAAAGTGGACAATAGTCGGAGCAAACGCGACCACAGTACACATCGCCCTCACGACGGTCCTCACGTCCCAGCCGAGCGCGCACTACGCCCGCCGTCACGAAGTGCTGCCCCTGGTCCCGAACCTGAACCAATGCAGAAGCCAAGGTTACTCCTCCACGAGCATCCACGCCGTCTCCAACTGCAGGGATGCAGCCTTCCTCTCTTGGACACGTGAGCCTCAAGCCCCTCAATGGCTGTAGGCTCGAACAAGTGCTGAGTGTCGACTTGACCGCCTTCTCAGCCTCTGCGTCACACAGACCTTCCCGACCCATGAATAGAATCCATGCACGTCGATCCCTTCCCGCTCACCTCACATTCCTTAGCCGAAACGCGTCCGCCCGCCCGTCCATGTGGCCAAACTCACGATATAGTTCTCCCTTTTTCGCACGACCACACCGTCAAAGTCATTCAGAGTATGCGTCAACCATTTCCAATGTCAATACTGTGCCCGCACACCCATTCCCTATGTCAGCTTTCACTTTCACACCCCCCCCTACACCTACCTGTCCAGGCACCACCCGCCAATGCTACACCCCCACTGCATCATCATGGACACGGCAGGCCTCCCGATACTTTACTTACCCCACATCCACCTGACCTTCCTCTTGCAGCTGCTCAAGGACTGACGTCAATCTTGTCAGCTATGTCGGTTAACCACGGGCTTACACTCGATGTCGTGGTTACAGTGTATAAACGTGTGGGAAGTCTGAGAGAGACGGATACAGTGCTTGAGGGTATGAGAGAGGCCGCGGAAGAATGGGCAGAGAGTGCACTCAAGAGGATGGGTCACCGTCGAGACTCTTGCGATCGCGCGGACACAGATGAATACTACGAACTGGAGCCACGGTATAGGAAAGAGAATGGTGATGTAGAAGATACCGGTACGCGACAGTCTCTTAGGCATCGAAGAAGCCACAGGGGGTCCCAGCCTAGAAGTAGACCGTCTACCACGGAACTGGACTACGTCCCCGTTCCTCCTTCCGTTGAAACATCGGAGTATTCGCCCCCCGAGACAACGAAAGCCGCGGAGTGGAAACGCTGCAGTATGGGTCGGGTCTCAAGATCACCCGTTGGTGTCCATGGGAATGTCAATACCATCCAGAGCAATAGGGACGAAAAGGATGAAGGGGAGCGTGGACAGGTCGAGCAGATGCTCGTAATTTATGGAGTGGACGAAGAGGGAACAAGTGTGGAAAGCCACCGGGTCTCCCAGATTCCGGTCACGCCTGGTAAACTTCCCCAGGATAGTGGTCCTGATATCGGTGCATTACTGCGAACCATGGCGCCGCAGGAGTTGGAAACGGGGTTGGGAAGGAATAATCTACGGAGCCGGACTGGCCATTCATTTCGGAGCATGGTGATGACTGTCCGTCTTCACAGGAGGATCTTTTCACGGTCGTACCCATTGAAGGTGGTGTCTCATCTATACTACAAGTACCCAAACACTTTGGCCGGTAAATTAAACCCTTCACGTGCCTATCTCACAGTGGCTTTGAATACCACCTAACTGTCGTGTTAAGCATGATCTTGGATAAACCAAGCCTTGTTTTGCACCAGCATACTGAGATCTGTGCAACCGATTGAAGTTTCGAAATCCACTTGGAAGAAAAAAGAGGTTACGCAGTGGCTAAGGGAGATCCCAAGTGCATGCTCTGAATCTCTTGCGGTCTCGCCACTGGCTCTCAAAATATATGAACGTCACGACGATGTCATCGAGGATGCGAATGCCTTTCGGGGGTATGAAGAGCGATGCAGATGGTTTTCGGCTCCAGGCCTTGAAGAAGCCCTGTGGACGTTGTAGGAAGGTCGCTATGTAAGCTGCGTTATTGCCAGCGTGCAGAGGTGCGAGCCCATATAAGCTGATCTCAGTGTCGTGTGTTCTCGAATCACCAGACGATAATCGGGAACATCCCCACCTGTGCTCGATAGTCGCTTACCCGCCACTCGTATATGCGGCCATCCTGAGCCTGGAACTTTTCAGCACTAGGAAGAGCAAAAAATGTCTGGACTTGGAACAGAGATCAAATTGGCGGCGGGTAACCCACACTCACGACGTGTACAAGCCTGTCTTCGTCATCTCCACCGATCTCTCCGAGGGCCTGTCGTCAGGATTAGCAGACCATACTATGACGCCGACTTGTAATAGGCCGCCGACGGGGTCTCTACGGGTAACGGCGGTCGTTCCCTTCGTCGGGAGGTAGGTAAGGGTCTCAGAAATGTACGAGACTCTATTGTCTGTGGTGAGAAAGTCGGTCTGCAAAGGAACCCCTCTTGAGTTCAGGGTAGATATGTGTAGTGCACATACACGCACCCGACTAGGAGGGAACGTCTGGCGTCAGAGCCAGTGACAAGTGACTACGGTTCAGTCTCTGGCTCGATGGCTGTGCCCTTGTAACTTCGGACGGACGTCATTCCCTCTCATACCCTTGGCCGGTGGTAACGAGCAAAGGGAGTGAGCACGTGACGAACTGTGTGCTTCTTGGATCGATCCGCGAAGGACAAGAAAGCCCTCTCCATTTCCTAACCGGGCAAGCAAGCTAGCACGATCGTATCTGCTCTCCAAGCCGACTCCGCCCAGCCCACCAAAACCAGCACCGCCAACGGTGACCTTGTATGTTCCCCTGTTTTCCCATCTGCCTTGGCTGACCGGATCCCATAGCTTGTAGCCCCAGAAGAGTATGTCTCAGTCCGTTCTTCGCGCTCTCGTATCTGAACATGCGCAGCCTCGACTGGTCTACCGTGGGTGGTGGTGATGTACCACCCGTGACCGCGTCTCCTGCCAAAAACTCGATACCGTCACAGCAGCCTCCGCCCGCGAAGCCGGTGCGCGCCCTTCTTTTTACCCCTTTCCACGGAAACCTTAACAGCACCCTAACTTCGTAGCTGACGTGAGAGACAAAGGACAGTAGTAGTATGTTGGTTGGATCGTGATCAGAGAAGCTATGCAAAGAGCCGATACTGCGATAGATTGTGGAGAACTATAAGAGATCAAACAATCTAGCAGGTGTGGGGGGAAAACCGCGTGGCGCCAGCTATGTCGATGCTGATAATGCGACACAGCTGGAAACCCGAAGAAAGAGCGCACTGGCAAGAAATCACGTGATGCGAGGGAAGAGAAGGGGTCACGTGATCGTAACGCGTCTAAGAGAAGTGAAAGGTGCGCGAAAACGAAGGGCGCGGGTCAGCGGTTTTCTGAGTGTGTGTAAACGTGCGAGTGGGAGGAGAGAAAGCCACCAGAACGACCGAATCGAAGCTTGGCTTACAACAAGGTGGCTTAGCGACACCCCACACACCTGAGCCAAGAAACTAGAACAAAAGTGACATGTATTCATGGAGAGTGATATTGACAATCGTTAAACATGCACAGAGACTGTGTGGACATTCGTACAACGAGCAAAATTGTCCATGATCATGTCTAAAGACAGTAAACGGGAAGAATCTGCCAAAGACGAAATGAATAGCGGAAGGATACTGCTAATTTCACGCCAATACTCTAAGAATGCTTGAGACCTCCAACATCCCTGAGTGGCAACGACGTCAGGAGGAACCCCCTGTAAAAGGAGTTCAGTCGCACCTCCAATGTGAAACGCATGACCAGGCATGTCAGGGAAGCCTGCATCAACCCATATTAGATTGCACCTCTGGAGAAACCAGGAATGGGTCATAGGAGACCAACCATCCATGGTGCGAAAGGCAAAGAGAGGTGCATGAGGAGGAAGACTGAGGCTGCCAGAGGAGTAATTGAGTAAAGCAGACAACGGGCAAGTGCGATGATTACGAGCGGTGATAGATATGTCGGCACCGGTAGAAAGAGTGGTCTTGGACCAAGGGATGTGGAATGAAGAGTAACGCGTACCATCATTTAAAGAAGAGAGGGATAAAGGAAGAACCTGCCAAGATATGTGTTTGGAGGGATCAAAGGCTGAAGGAGAGGCAATGAGAAGTTCGCCTAAGCGACAACAAGACCAAAATGCGAGGGAAGCGAGAGCCCAAACGGCTGCATCAAAGGTGTTGGAGAGGACGAGATGATCGTGCAATATGCATAAAGCTTCCAAGGTGATGGGAGGGCGTTTAGCTCACTTGGACGAGGGAGGAACCAACTTGGTGAAGCCTCTGCAAATGTGTCGCAACATATCATCGGCATTCCAAGCGGCACCATTAGCAGTATGCCAAAAGTGCAGACCTGCCAACCAGTTGTTAAGAGTTTTCTGTGAAAGTTTCCCTGCATGATGAGCAGCGAACATTGAAAGGAGTTCCGATGATGCAGGCATGCGATCTGATTCTGGAATTGAAAGTTTGTCGCAAAATTGAGTGAAACGTAGAAGACCAGTGCCATAGTTAGAATGCATGTTGGAATCCAATGATTGTAACATCACGTGAAAGAGGCGGAAAATGTTAGAACGTGGAAAGCGATTCTCGAGGGAGGCAAAATAATTAGCAGCATGGGGAGAAGACCAACAAAGGAGATGGTCGCTCACTACCACATGGGGATGCCAAACGGAAGGTTGAATATGAGAGCCGGCATTGCGACAGGGTTTTTTGGAATGAGGGGGGTCAATGGATCGAGCGATCATTTGCTGGGAGGCAATATCGTGATTGGCGAAAAGGGCGGCGGCAGCAGCATGGATATCAACCCCTCGAAGGAATTGTTCGGTTGGAGAGGGGGATGACATTGGTGAGGAAAGGGGCCATGGAAGAATCGAGAAGCGGGGGATCAGAGAGAGGGCTGTAAGAGTCAGGAAATGTGCCCCATGAAATAGGGTCTGCCAGGTTGTCGGCTGATGCAATGAAGGAGAAAATGAAGTGAAGACGTGCCTCGTGAGACGATAAAGACGCTTGGTGAATGCACGAATTGGACATAAAATTCCAGCAACGGCCTTTTTTGAAAGCGGCAATGGCTCCCTGATTGTCACTATGAACGATAAACGAAGAGTCATGAAATCCACGAGAGACAATGAGATTGATGGCGAGTTCAATGGCCAAGGCTTCCAACCATCCAATGTCACAGTGGGGAGCACGCCAGTCTGGGGTAAGGGACCAGGCTGCCCACAAACTGTCGCAGAGAATACCAATACCAAATTCCGATGAAGCGTCGACCCAGATATTGAGATCGATAGGAGGGGGGTGAGAAGCGACAGAGATGGGAGGGCGGGGAGAAGAGAGCAATTCAGACCACCATTTAATGTTGGAAATAACTGAAGGACGAGCGAAGCGAGGCTTGAACTCATCAGGAAATTCGGAAATCCATTGGTAAAGAGGAGAAAGGAAGGATTTAGCAAAAGGAAAAACAAAAGTGATGTGGTTCAAAGTGCCCACGATACGTTCCGCATCTTGTTTGAAAATGCGAGAAGACTGGATCCCGGAAAGGAAGGAGTTGACACAGGCCAGATATTTGGAGCATTTAGACTCTAGAAGGGAGACAGATTTGCAAGGGATGTTCCACAAGAAGCTGACATATTCTACAGAGTCATGAAAGGGTTGACCCTTTTCCTTGTGCCAAGGAATGCCCAAATGCGAGATCAAATGCTTGGCATACTCGAGATCATAATTGTAATGATACACCTCGCCATCGCAGATACCGAGAAAAGGACCATTGGGCGATGGCGATCTGAAAAGATTAAAGTCATCCACCCATTTGATGGTGGGACCGACTCGAAGTGCATCCCAAATATCGACGACTGCGTCGGCGACCTCGCCTTGCAGACCAGAGGCAGGTGATAAACCAAAAGGAAGAGTGTGATCCAAGAACAGTTCATCATCGAACATAACGACTAGAAAACGTTTGTGATCAGGAAGAATGGGAATGCTGCAATAAGCAGCTTCAATGTCAAGAGATGTTGCCTGTGTACCCAGGGGAGCACAAGCGATCTGGAGAGAGAAATGATAAGAAAAGAACATGGAGAGCTGAGCATGAAAGAGGGCAGATGATGTGCAATGTCAAAAAGAAACTGCCCAGAGAAGAGAAAAGGTGGGACAGAACGGAGCGGATGCCTTCAAACGTCATGAACCACGCTGTGAAGACATGACCCGTTGTAAAGATTGTTGTTAAATGAGTGTGGGAGGAGGCTAAAATAGGCTCCTGTTGGAAGGGGTCTCAGTTCGACCCAGGAGGCTAGAATTGCCTGGTACAGAGTCAGGGAGGGAGAGAAAAGACCAGAAACATGCCCAAAAATCCAGAAGAGACTCAAGAAAACATTTATAGAACATCAGAGGACAGGGAAACAAAAGTCCACCTCTGCTTCATCTATATTTCCGGCTTTTCGTCTATGGTGGATCGTCTATTATTGTTTCTAAGTATGTACAGGTGCTTGAAGTACTCGTGCGGGCTTATGTAAGCCACAATGCGTCCAAACACGAAGTAAAAGATAAAGAAAAAGAAAGAAAACAGACCAGTAAGTAAAAACAATGAAATAAAACAAAATACCTAGTGGAGAGGATACTCTCCCTACACCGTTCAGCAAAGAACATCCATGATCTCCTGCAGACAGGAAAAGACACACAAGAGTGATACTAACGATGGAAGCGGCGATTTCCGCTGAACCCCAATGGGTAGGGAAAGAATCGGAATCGATTTGATCATTGACAGAGAGATGGATGATGCCTTTGAATGAAAGATTGCGACAGACTCGGATTTTGGGAGGTAAACCTACTCCCATTTCTTTGGAAACGATTTGAAAGGGGGATGATCGAAAATGACCGATTTTGAGAAATAACTGATCCGAAGTGAACGGTCCTGAAAAACGTCCCAATCGCAACTCGTCGGAAATGTATTCGCGAATGGCATCATGATGATCAAGAATATTATCGTGATTCAGAGGAATGTATGATGATGATAGTGGGGCTAAATCTCCGATAGGGAAGCTGAACTTAAGCTTGTTGGGCAAGTCTGGATATTGATCAAATAAGTTAAGAGTACAAAGAGTGTCTTCAAAGGCAGAAGAGGAGTACGGTGTGATGACACAAGAAAAGTCTGCATCGGAGTTGTGACATGATGGAAGAGGAGGGGAGAAACCTGAAAAGATGAAGGAATGAGGAAAAACTTCAGACGTGTGCAAGAAAGGTGCAGAGGATTCAGGATTAAGTGGATTTATGGTTAGAGGAGCCGTGATCTCGAGAGCCGCAGGCAGCACAGATGTGTTGATTGGGGTGAGATTCGTGGCAAGGTTTCTTGGTGGTGGCGAGTTGGAAGAAAAAACAGATGGGAGCGTTGTTGTCACGTTGGACGAGCTTGCTGTCATGGCACCTCACAAACGTTTGTTGACCTTTCTGCATAACCTCTTCAGAGCACGAGGGGAACTTGTGACCAGAATGGAGACAAATGAGACATGTTGGAGGGGGTCGCTGGGAGTTCCGAAAGGAATCGTCCATAGTATCATGGCGAGATTTGCGATCATAAGGGTTAAAACGTTGGGAGCGAGTCATAGATGACTTATCCGAGATAGTGTCCGTGGACAAGGGGGCATGCATGGAACAAATTTGATGTTGTAAGAAATGGGATCTGTACTGCTCAAGGTCAAGCGAGAAGTTAGGATCTGTTGCAGCAGAGGAGCAGATCTCGATGTCGAAAAGAAGGATAGCAGAGAAGTGATCGGTGAATTTGTCTTTGCGGGCAAGGAAACAGAAGTGGCAAGACCACATGCATTTTTGTATGAGGCCTTGACGTGCACCGATCCATTCTAAATAACGTTCCCAAGTGGAATACCAATCCAGAGGCCTCATGTCCATTTCGGCAGGGAACTGACTCAAGTCAAGGATGTAGACATTTTGGCCATTTTGATGAACTTTGACCATCTTAACTGCAAGGGGTTGGTTCTGAAGTTTATAAAGAGAGTCACGGGAGAAGAGAGTGAGAGGAACATGAAAGCCAGCATCAGCCAAATTGTTAACTAGGTTAGAAACTGGAACTGGCACGTCAGGGGTGATGACGGGGGTGCAATCGTCTAAATCAAATGGAAGGACACATCAAACGTTGGACCAATGAGAAGCAGAAGAGCAGGAATGCTCTTTGTCGATCAAAGTGTCTATAGAAGCCTTTGAGTTGGGAGAAAGGAGGATATATGCAGCTAAAACTTGTTGAGCCTGAGTACCCATGGTTGCTGGAGAAACAACGGGGGGATTCTGAGATGGGGTAGTGGGTCTAGAAACCGAAGCCAGTGCTGGTACAGTCATAGGCGGAGTGGGTAGGACTGGCGAAACAATAGGAGTAGGATTCGGCGCAAACGACACACCAACAGGCAGAGACGACATGGTATGAGTGAAGACCAAAAGATGAGGGCGTGTATGCGTGAACTCGAGGTGAACGACACACGAGAAGTGAAGAGCTCGAAGGCGAGGAAAGAAGGGAAGAGCGGACAGGGGGATAATCTAAATCATACCGTTTAGATTATCTAATAGTCACGCGATCGCTACGAAGGCCCTGTTCTCTCTACTCAAGATCGCAAGCTCACTAGATTCGAGAAAACGTCAACTCGGTCAGACCCAAGGAAACGGTGTGACATTATCGAAGGCACCCGTCGCTCCCGTCAATTCCACGACAACGTCCCCACTTCTTGCCAATAGCACCAAGACGGGACAACCCCGCCGTTGTAGACGACGAGCTTGCGAAGCGCAAGGCGCGTGCAGAGCGCTTCGGAATCCCCCTGGTGGAACCCAAACAGCCCCCTCAACGTCAGGCAAAGAAGGTTTCTCAGACGAGCAGTCAGGCCCAGTATCAGATGTGAGCTAGTCCTAGTTTCACGCGCTTCCACGTTCCTGATGTTTTCGTAGGATCCGGAGAAGTTGAAGAAACGGGCTGAACGTTTTGGTTCAACTAATACGCCCACCCAGACAGTCAAGTCAGGCTCGAAGAGGGCTGCCCCTGTAGAGGAGGTCGACGCGGAAGAACTCGAGCGGCGACGGAAACGCGCTGAGCGTTTCGGTACTGTAAGTTGTCCACCACCTATGAGTGTTTGAATGATTACTGAGACGGTACCCTCAGAAAGCTTGACCTCCCTGATGGTTGGGCTCTTTTCCCGTTGATTCGCATAGACTGTCAACGCTGCGTTCTGTAATTTACCTCTTCTATTACATTTTAGTCTTTCTATGAATGATGGCCCGTAGGAATATCCCGTCGTCTATTGATTGTGAGTGTCATTTATGTAATGATCCAACGCGGGTGACGCGACGCAGCGTGGAACTCTAAAGTTCGTGACCTAGCTCCAGGCGTCTGGATGTCTCGTTATCATCAGCGAGCAGTTTGACGATCTTTTTGCTCTGACCTTCGGGGGACGATCTGATTAGGACTTCTTTCTTTTCGCAGTGTTCATGTACGGTTCTCTGAAGAGCATGGTATGTACTTCATGAAATATCTCGCCAAGTATTACCCAGTGGGGCGAACAACGTGTATTGAAAAACCTATGTACGTCCATCGAGTTGCTCCAATATTTACCCTAGTCACATTGAAATGTGACTTACGGTGGGCATGTCAGGCTCAAGGACATTGGCCATGGACTAGGCCTCGCGCACGGCAGTCGTGGCGAGAACCATATAAGAAGAATGCGAAGTACTTTGATCCAATGATATTGAGGCATCAGCAGAGATATGGGATCTGCTCCACCGATTCTGAGGATGAACGGGAACAAAGCGAGTAAAGCCACCCCGAGTTGTCAATACGTGGCGGGCCTCGGAAATTGTTCATGAACGAGTGGTTTGGGATACATCCCCCGACATGCAGTGGTACCCGGCCAAACGGCCGAGGGTAACCAGAGCCAATAGCAGCGCAAAGGCTACCAGGCTAGTGAACGTCGCCCCGTATTCCCAACATTGATCCACCGACCACGATGGTCCTCATCGACGAGGAGGCTGTCCCACTCCGTATCGTCCTTGTCAGCCCCGCCTCCGTTTCCGACTCGGGTGAGCAGGTAGACCCGCATCTGCAGTATTCCTCCGAATGTGCTCCTCCAGATCATCTACATGACGTTCCCACAGACACCCAACCTCGAGAGACAGCGGAAGACACTGTACTGGCTGACGTATCACCTCACTCGTCAACCATGCATTCTACATCGGTGTGATGATTTTACGTGGTCTCCTCATGCGAGTAACAGCGTACATGCATACCCTCAACTCCACCTACCTCCCAGCCTCCTCTTCTCTCGGTCGTTCACCCTCCTTATTCCTCGGATCCATTCTCAATGACTTCGGCGATTTCATCTGCCCCACTTAACACCACCCAACGTGAGACACGAATGCTGTGCATCTTTCATCGCTATCAAGACCAGGGAAGATCTCCTAGCGGACCCATCCGAGCCCCATCTCGGCGGAGACGAACCTTTCGAGGATTTATTCGATGTCATCCAACCTCAGCCGTCTCGAGGTCCTCGCCCGCCACTATGGCATGCGTGAAGGCATCGTACTCATCACTTCCACCAGTGCAGTCGTTTCGTCCTCCACTGCGTCCCTCGAGAGCGTGAACAGCGGTTCTAGCAGGTCGCAGAATCAGACTTCCATCGCATTTTCTGCCATCTCCATCACCGCATCTAGCAACCACCACTGTGTCCCAATTCGGACGCTGATATCTAATTCCTTTGTCTCTCCTAGTCCTCTATTTTGGTGACAACATTTTTTCATTTCCTCCATTATTATACGTTGGGCGTGCCCTTGCTGCCCACTCAACCACATCTTCCCCTGCAACATGACAGCTCTTAATAAATCTCTGATGCATGCCTTACCTCTCGATATAATACATCTAAACTAACTGGAAACAAGGCAGGTATGTTTGTCGTCGACAAAATGTTATTGTCGTTGTGGTATCTACTGTATGGATTGTGGTCCCATGACGGTACTGCGGTCGCAACCCTTGTCATTTCTCATACTTTCTCTTCTCTGACACACGGCCCTGTTTATGCCCTCACAGGTTAAAGAAATCGGAACCGCACAGTAGCTTCTGTACTTACATACATCAGCTAATGATAAACGGGTTTACGCGCTTCGACAATCCTCATGGACAAGGAAACTGGTGGCCCAAAGGCGATCGTGAGCGCGCTGACAGCTTTTGAGAACTGCCGGTGCTTTCGACAGCACATATAAACTTGGCAAGATTTTAGAAACTGCGAACCATAGAGTGGCCTCGTATCACCAAACGACTCACATCGTTGGTCACCTTTGGCTTCCCATGTGGGCCTTCATAATCGTGCGTTTCAATCTATCGAGCGATGTGCGATCGTCAATCGTTCAAAGAATACGCGGCCGGAAAATTGGTTGGCTGTACTTCGGTCAATCGCATCGCTTCACCGTCGTGTTTAGAAGACATACCATTGGACAATATGACCAACTTTCAAAGCACGATAGACCGTGCGGATCAGCAACGCCATTCCTACAACCACTTTCCCCCTCCGAATGGGCATCACCGAAGACACGGCCCCAGGGGGAACTTCAAACCTTGCATTGGTTAGAGCAGTCTGTGCTCCCATAACACGACTAGGGACAATCGTCGTTGATCCAACTGAGCATTTGCAATTGGGGCTGGAGAATTTATCGCTGCGGTTCTAAGAGCCGGAGATACGAGCGAGATCGGAAGGTTTGTGAAGGAAAGAGAGATTCAGATGGTTAAGGAAGAGATCCTGACGGTGTTCAAGTCGGTAGGTATTCGTTTACTATGTAGGTTGCCCAGGTAGGACGAGAACCGGCTGTTTCATCTTCCCTGTACTATCTTCTGTACGTCAAGCAGTCCATGATTCAGATGGTTTGTACGTGCGGGAACCTGTATGCATCTGCACTACATGCCATAGATCATAAGTTAGCGTGTCGATGCACCAAACCGACACCTACATCGCTCCCCAGGTTGAACTGGGACGGGCCTCCACAGTCCGCATGCGCGACCGCTGGAACGTGTTATGTCCGTACAAGACACCCGTCAGTATACCACCAGGTCCAAAGACGACGTGTACGAGGACGGTAACGGTAGTGATACAGCTGGTCCAAGGTCTGTCCGACGAAGAAGTTGCACCAAAAGGTGACAAACTGCTCGCCGATGTGCGCAAAAATGTGTAGCTGTACAAACCTTCAACCCAGGAATAAAGTCCAACCGTTCCTAGTTCCTGGACGTCCGCTACCAAGCCATGCCCCCTGATCTTGACCCGTCCTACTAAAACGTGATGCGCTGCATTGCACATCTGGCAAGGCATATCAGCTAGGAAGAGCAGGATTGAGGACAATGGAATTCAGAACGACGCGTGTGGACGACGGCTGGGATGGCCAGCAGAAAACACAAGGGAAATGTGCACTACATTCAATGCTGGCCATCCGCTGGCAACTGCAACGTGTTGCTGGCGTCTAACTTCGAACACCACTTCCTCGTTTGCACCCTCAACCTCAAACCAAGTTCAAACCCGTGATATACCAATCTCTCAATGACTATACCGCAGTCAAGGAAACGTCATCTTTTGGGACTGGTGCCGAAGCCGTCTAACTCAACGAGCGGCCTTGCTTCGGTGGGTATACATCCCTTTGCCAAGATGTACTTTATCGATATTCCCCCCCCAAAAAAACAGTCTCCAGGACCGTCTGAGGCTCGCGCAGGGCATGTTGCCGCCATCTCTGACACAGCGAGCATGGACTCTCAGAGCAAGTTCGCCAGAATGAAGCGCTTTTTCAATCGATCGAACCAAAGACCTTCGACCACTACCGCGACGAAAATCGGTGACATATCGACAAGTCGAGGACCTCGGGAGCATCAGCAACAAGCTCTGCCAGCTCCAGATCAGAATGTATGTGATCTACCCCGTCCAATTAACCTGACGATGATGAATGCCATTGAGTAGGTTGTCGCAATATGTACCAGTGGTGGGACTCCAGAGCAACAAGAGCAACTCCCGGCAGTTGCGACTAAGGAAGTATGTGATCTGTGATGTCCAGCTACACGATGGTTGAGTGATTGTGTTGGACAGGCCGAAATGTCGACCGCTAAACCAGCACCAGAACCCGCGCTAGCATCGGCTGGTCAGGATGTCAATGTCGCAGCAAAGGAATTTGGCGGCATTCATGCCATCTCGCGCGTCGCACAGGTTGCTGTGGATGCTGTCGATAACGTCAATACTACATCCTCCGGGATTCAAAATTTGAGTGATACGTATCTCAAACCTTTCAAAGTTTTCAATCAAGTGGTTTCCGCTCTTTCCAACGTAAGTTTTTCATGTTTTGTATCCACACCAATGATCGCAAGCGTGCACCAGGTCCACCCCTACGCACAGGCTGCCCTAGGTATCTTAACCGCTGCTTCCCAGGTCCGTATCTGCTTACTACTCTGAGTTCCCATCTCATGCGGTCGGCTATAGCTGGTTATCAATCAAGCCAATGTAGACAGTGCGGTATCCGATCTTCTCGAGAAGGTGCAGGGTGTATACAAACTTCTTACGGAAGATGAAAGCATCAACAATATCGACAAAATGAAAGATTCCCTCGCGAAGATTGCTCGAGCCATGAGCGAGTCTGCACATTTCATCAAAAACTATTCCACAACGAAAAGCTTCTGTAGGTTATGTATGTCCTAGACTTGGCTTCTGTATGCTGACACAAGATACTCTCAGGGAAACGAGCAGGCAAGAATATTTTCACCGAGACGCAAACCGTCGTCGATGGCTACGTGAAGACTCTAGACAGCTTGATGCAACAATACCGTGATCGTGCTGTTCAGGACATTCAGATTAACACATACCGCATAAGTGAAGACTTGAATCGCTTATCTGGAGACTTGAATCGCCTATCTGGAGACTCGAATCTTGACGGCATGGCCTACGCAGATGGTGCGGGTGTCAACCTGACGAAGAGATGCCTCGAGGGTACGAGGACGGAGATTTTGCGGGAGATCATGAACTGGATTCACGATCCTGACGTCGACGCTCCGCGTATCTTGTGGCTTCACGGCCAGGCCGGTAGGGGAAAATCAGCCATTGCCCATACAATTGCATCGTGGATCGAGGACGTGGGGGGTCTTGGTTCTTGCTTTTGCTTTGCTCGTGACCGGCAGATAGAACGTCGCGAGGAGAAAATTCTGACGACAATCGCTTGTGATCTGGCTGATCGAGATCCAGCATTTCGGCGTGCACTATCGGACATCGTCGCACACAAGCGCTCGCTGAAAACTACACCTGACGTGACGCAACAGTGGCAGCGACTGATTTTGGAGCCATTGTCTGAGGTCGAGGGGATGATCGTTGGGAACGTGGTGGTGGTGATAGATGCCCTGGACGAAAGTGGGCCCGACACCTCCAGGGAGCACATCCTATCCCTACTCACATCGGCAGAGGTGGCCCACCTTCCTTCAAACTTTCGTATCCTTCTGACATCCAGACCACTGCCCGACATCGAACGTTTCCTGAGTAACGCTGCGCACGTGAAGCCCTTATCCTTGGATAGCATATCCGTGCAATCAGCCGAGTCCGACATCCGACTCTATGTTTCTACCGAGCTTCGGCATCATCCGGAGATGGGTACTGCCCAAGTCCAGAGCATTGCTCAGAAATCAGACGGCCTATTCGAGTGGGCTCGTCTAGCCTGCAAGTTTATCAAATCCAATAGACCAGGTCGTACGATAATGGAGCGCTACAACGACATCATGTTACCTCGATGTGGAGCTGGAGGAACGTTGTTGGATGTCATGTACAAAACAATCCTACACGACGCAATGCCGGAGGATGAGGATACGCTCACACGATTTCACTCTGTGATGCAACAAATCATGTCTACGTCTGAACCTCTGCAGTTGGAGACCTTAAATGTGATGCGAAGTCACTTCCCCCCAGAGGAAGACCATTTCGATATCATTGTCATTCTAGAATTCATGGCACCACTGTTAAGTGGGATTGCGGACAGGTGCTCCGTCGTCCGACCTCTACATGGATCATTCTACGACTTCCTCACTGACAAGAAGCGGAGCGGGGTGTACTTCATTGGAAAGTCTAGCATGCACAGGCTCCTTGCCTACGCATCATTGCGGACCCTTCGCAACGACCTCAAATTCAACATTTGTGGATTGGAGACGTCCTACCGCAGCAACTCTGAGGTAGTTGATTTGCAGGGGAGAATCAACAAAAATCTCACACCCAATCTGTCTTATTCGTGTCAATACTGGGCCCGCCATTTGGAAAGAACGGAGTTTGACTCAAGGCTTGCGAAACTGGTAGAGGCTATTGTTGGATGTGAAAGACTTCTATTTTGGTTTGAGACGCTGAGCCTTCTCAGTGGACTTGGACATGCTACGAGTGCTCTGGCGTCCACTGTAGTCTGGCTAAAGGTGAGTGAACACGGTGATGCTTTATCTCATCTAATCTGAAGTCCAAGGATGAAAGTGGTTTTGGCAATGCCTTGACATGTGCACGAGATGGGATCAAATTTCTGCAAAATTTTGGCAGCATAATCTCACACAGCACCCCACACCTCTATGTGTCTGCACTACCATTTGCACCCTCGAAGACAATGCTTTCAAGGATGTTTTTACCAAAATTTTCTTCCCTTGTTCGGATTTCTGTAGGAGGGCTTAAAGAATGGCCAACTGCTCAACTCGTACTTCAAGGCCATACTGGTAGGGTCTTGTCAGTTGGATTCTCCCCTGATAGCAAGAGGATAGTGTCGGGGTCATATGACAAGACAGTGAGGATCTGGGATGCTGAGGGAGGGGTGCAGATAGGAGGTGCTCTTGAGGGGCACACTGGTGGGGTCTGGTCAGTTGGATTCCCCCCTGATGGCAAGAGGATAGTGTCAGGGTCAGATGACAACACAGTGAGGATCTGGGATGCTGAGAGAGGAGTGCAGATAGGAGCTGCTCTTGAGGGGCACACTGGTAGGGTCTGGTCAGTTGGATTTTCCCCTGATGGCAAGAGGATAGTGTCAGGGTCCTCTGACCAGACAGTGAGGATCTGGGATGCTGAGGGAGGGGTGCAGATAGGAGGTGCTCTTGAGGGGCACACTGGTGGGGTCTTGTCAGTTGGATTCTCCCCTGATGGCAAGAGGATAGTTTCAGGGTCAGATGACCAAACAGTGAGGATCTGGGATGCTGAGGGAGGGGTGCAGATAGGAGGTGCATTTGAGGGGCACACTGGTGGGGTCTGGTCAGTTGGATTCTCCCCTGATGGCAATAGGATAGTGTCAGGGTCAGATGACAACACAGTGAGGATCTGGGATGCTGAGGGAGGGGTGCAGATAGGAGGTGCTCTTGAGGGGCACACTGGTGGGGTCTGGTCAGTTGGATTCTCCCCTGATGGCAAGAGGATAGTGTCAGGGTCAGATGACAAGACAGTGAGGATCTGGGATGCTGAGGGAGGGGTGCAGATAGGAGGTCCTCTTGAGGGGCACACTGATTGGGTCTTGTCAGTTGGATTCTCCCCTGATGGCAAGAGAATAGTGTCAGGGTCAGATGACCAGACAGTGAGGATCTGGGATACTGAGAGAGGGGTGCAGATAGGAGCTGCTCTTGAGGGGCACACTGGTCAGGTCTTGTCAGTTGGATTCTCCCCTGATGGCAAGAGAATAGTGTCAGGGTCAGATGACAACACAGTGAGGATCTGGGATGCTGAGGGAGGGGTGCAGATAGGAGGTGCTCTTGAGGGGCACACTGGTGGGGTCTGGTCAGTTGGATTCTCCCCTGATGGCAATAGGATAGTGTCAGGGTCAGATGACAAGTCAGTGAGGATCTGGGATGCTGAGAGAGGGGTACAGATAGGAGGTCCTCTTGAGGAGCACTCTGGTGGGGTCTGGTCAGTTGGATTCTCCCCTGATGGCAGTAGGATAGTGTCAGGGTCCTCTGACAACACAGTGAGGATCTGGGATGCTGAGGGAGGGGTGCAGATAGGAGGTCCTCTTGAGGGACACACTGGTGGGGTCTGGTCAGTTGGATTCTCCCCTGATGGCAAGAGAATAGTGTCAGGGTCCTCTGACAAGACAGTGAGGATCTGGGATGCTGAGGGAGGGGTGCAGATAGGAGGTCCTCTTGAGGGGCACACTGATTGGGTCTTGTCAGTTGGATTCTCCCCTGATGGCAAGAGGATAGTGTCAGGGTCAGATGACCAGACAGTGAGGGTCTGGGATGCTGAGGGAGGGGTGCAGATAGGAGGTGCTCTTGAGGGGCACACTGGTGGGGTCTGGTCAGTTGGATTCTCCCCTGATGGCAATAAGATAGTGTCAGGGTCCTCTGACAACACAGTGAGGATCTGGGATGCTGAGAGAGGAGTGCAGATAGGAGGTGCTCTTAAGGGGCACACTGAATGGGTCATGTCAGTTGGATTCTCCCCTGATGGCAAGAGGATTGTGTCAGGCTCCTCTGACAAGTCAGTGAGGATCTGGGATGCTGAGGGAGGGGTGCAGATAGGGGGTGCTCTTGAGGTGCACACTGCTTGGGTCTGGTCAGTTGGATACTCTCCTGATGGCAAGAGGATTGTGTCAGGCTCCTCTGACCAGACAGTGAGGATCTTGGATGCTGGGAGAGGGGTGCAGATAGGAAGTGCTCTTGAGGGGCACACTGATCGGGTCTTGTCAGTTGGGTTCTCCCCTGATGGCAAGAGGATAGTGTCAGGGTCCTCTGACAAGACAGTGAGGATCTGGGATGCTGAGAAAGGGTTGCAGATAGGAGGTGCATTTGAGGGGCACACTGACCAGGTCTGGTCAGTCAGATTCTCCCCCAATGGCAAGAGGATTGTCTCAGGCTCCTCTGACCAGACAGTGAGGATCTGGGATGCTGAGACTGGGGTGCCAATTGGAGATGCTCTTGAGGGGCACACTAATCAGGTCCTGTCAGTTGGGTTCTCCCCTGATGGTAAGAGGATAGTTTCAGGGTCCTCTGACCAGACAGTGAGGATCTGGGATGCTGAGGGAGGGGTGCAGATAGGAGGTGGTCTTTGGCATCCTGATCGAGTCTTTTCAGTTGGATTTTCTCCTGATGGACAAAGGATTGTGTCAGGCTGTTCTGACCAGACAGTGAGGATCTGGGATGCTGAGAGAATGGAGCAGATAGGAGATTGCCTTCAGGGGCATGTTGATTGGGTCTTGTCAGTTGGATTCTCCCCTGATGGCAAGAGGATTGTATCAGGCTCTGATGACAAGACAGTCAGGATCTGGGATTCTGAGAGAAGGGTGCAGATAGGAGGTGCACTTGAAGGGCACACTGCTTGTGTCCAGTCAGTTGAATTCTCCCCTGATGGCAGGAGGATTGTGTCAGGGTCCTCTGACAAGACAGTGAGAATCTGGGATGCTGAGAGTGGGGTGCAGATGTGTGAGTCTGGCCCACTGGTCATGTTGTCTAACTTCACTGACCTAACCTGGATTTATCAAAGCATTCTCAGTCTGTTTTTCATCAGTCCCTTCACAGGCACTGCAGGACAGTCATCTACTCCTTGATGGCATACAACAGGAAGAGGTCAATGTGTTACATGAACCAGTCAAGCTTTTCAATGATGGCTGGATCAGAGGTCCAAAGAATAGATTGCTGATGTGGATACCTCCCACCTTCTGGGGAAAGTTATACTCTATATGGACCACAGTGGTTATTCCCAAAGGTAGGTATGTAGAGCTGGATATGGCCCAGATGGTTCATGGGACCCAGTGGCATCAATGTTTTAAGCCAGTTGTTTAGCTTCAGTGTCACCTTCATAAATTTTTATTGCACAATGAATTCAGAATGCTGGAAGACTTGAAATTATAAAAATCTGATGACCTCCAAGTCCCCACCATCCAGTTTAGTTTCTTGCATTCCTTATTCCCCTTCATCAGGAAAAACAGTTTTGGCTGTGTAACATTTCCCTGCCACTACAGTGTGCCACATCTCACAGGTGGATCCAGCACACAAACACAAGGAATTGGTAGGGGACCAGTAGAGCAAGGTGCAGGATGCACAAAGAAAAGGGAATCAACTCAATGGGTGCTTCCATTCCTGAGAAATCCTCTAAATCATCCAAATACACCTCTATCCACAAAAACAGCTATATCTCCATAATGGCAGCAATGACTGTGATGTAGAAGGTCCATCTTGAAAGGTCTCATCAAAGAGAATCAGAATCCAAATTTACAAGAAGCTTGACACATCAATGGTTGAGACCCCATGTAGTCACATTAGTCACAACTCATGAGCAACCTGCACACCACAATGGCAATACTTATGGAGAGCCTGTGGTGGGCCTGTTGAAATGAGTATGACATAACACATAAGTGGGCCTGGGTGCACAGAGTGACAGCAGCAAATGAGGAGGCCCTAAATGGGGTGTAAGAAGAATGCCACCAAACATGAACAGGCCTGAGAGTGTGGGTTAACACAACATATGGGCAGGCCTCTCCATGATATAAAGTAAGATTGCACAGCTAATAGATGGGCCTGTCTGCCATATGAGGCATGATGGCACAGCTCATGATTGGGCCTGTGGTGGGCCCAGCCATGACATGAGACAGGATGGTGCAACTCATGGATCAATGGGCCCATCATGGTTCTCATGTGGGATGCTATATCTCATGGACTGGCCTGTCCAGGATATTAAATAACACAGTGCAACTGATGGATGAGCCCATCTGCCATATGAGGCATGATCTGTTCATATGTCACTTCAGCAGGCTCTGGGTCATGATGGAGCTGCAAGGAAGTTATGTGGGGCTTGCTCAGCATGTGCATCTGAGGTTAGAGTAGTTTTCTAGAGTCCATCATGCACCTAACAGTCATTACAGCAACCTGATGAACCTCCATTGAGCCCTGCTTGGCTACATAGCATGGGTGGTAATCAATCAGCCAAGCACTTGGATGGGTCAGGATCTGCAGATTCTTGGTTATTTCACAGTGACTATTTCATTCCTCATGCTGAGGTGGAGAGGTTCAAGGATGATGTGTGAGATAGACCAGGTGAGGCTTCCAGAGAGAAGTGAGCTACTACTTGCACTGACAACTGGACCACTGCAAAGTCTGTTGAAGAAAATAAAATTCAAATATTTGACCAAACAGGTATTTTTGTAATGGCCTGCTGCAATGGCCTTGTAGAATGTATTGTGGAGAGGAAATGAAGTGGAGAGCTGTATGTGATCTGTTGGGCTCTGATTCAGGTGCTCACATTTATGTTCATAGCATGAAATATGGGTTAGCAGCTGTTAATCAGTTGCTTGATGTTTGTGGGCAGGACCAAGCTGTTGGGCATGATATTGGCTGTGTGTCCAAGAAGATGATTGCCACTACATAGCTCACTGGGAACACAAGCATGAGAAAAACAGCTGAAGGTAGTAGTTAATGCCTTCCATGGATTTGCCCACAACCATATGTGTCAACTGGAGAATCATCCACTTTATCAGCTAGGATTTGGTAATGAAGGGAAACCTGCAAGTGCATATTCTCAAGTTCCAATAATATGGCACCACTCATATGTCATGCATCAGGGTTCCACTGGAAACAATTCTTGGGCCTCCATTTCAGCCAATGGGACTTGGACAAATATCTTGAGCTAAGTAAGGTTTTCACCAAGTCATAATCCAGCATGATCTAGATTTGTTCCAACAGGCTGATTTCTATACAATAATTACAAGCAAGTGCTGCACATTATCCAAACTAGCCTAGCAGATCTGGAGCAATTCAAGTGCAGTAAGAACATCACTGACAATGACTTTGAGACTTGGCATTGGGAGGGACTTGAGTATTTGAAGCAATGCACAGGGGAGTCAGATGCTACTTTGATAGTGGTGCAGTATGTTGAACTCCTTGAAAAGTTGAACTTTGCAGAGTAAGTAACAGCATCTCCTTCCCTCACAAGTGACCCTGACACACCATATAGAGCAACTTATGGCAGTGTCACCCAGGTTCTGTATCTTACCTACACACACCCAGAATTTACTTCAATGTCTGGCCTTAAAGTCTCAACACAGGTGGCAGTGGTAGTTGCACATATTCTCTACTGTTTGTCCTTGAAGAAATACAGTCAACAAGGCTGGCATCACACCCAGCAGACTCCAGATTCATTGACTCATTACTTTTCTGCCTCACTGACCAGTGTACATAGTCATTTTCACCAATGCATTCTGAGGATGGCATCTAACTCTACCAGGTGGCAGCTGTGGGGGAATTTGGCACTGATGGACTCAAGAGTCTCAATGCAGGGTGACAGCCATTATTGTACACATTTTCTACTGGTCATCAGTGAGTCCATGAACAATGCAGCTGACAGGCCTATCATGGGCAGAGAATGGTTACCAAAGCAACATTGGGGAGTTGTCAACTGCATCTTGAGCATCTAGTGGTACTTGGGACAAGTGCCTCCTAGTCTCAAGGGTCTCAATGTGGGGTTGGTAGGTCAGTACTTGTGTCAGTGTTTACACTAGCTAATGCCAATGTCATTGACTGTGTTGTTGGGTCTGGAGCCCTGGTACTCCAGGGCCACAGATGAATGTGTCCATTTCTTCTGCAGCAACTGTTTGTCCCCAATCACAGGCAGAGAATGGCTATGGAAGTGACATGGAGAGTGATTGACTGCACCTCAACCATTTAGTGGGAAGATGCCTCTTGAACCATAACCACAACCATCCCCCCATGGGAAAATCTCCTTCCCCCCAAGCACCAATGCCTGTCAACAGATCCATGCCCAGTCTACTTGTCAGACATTGGTAAATGAATCCACCTGTTCCCCAAGGGCACCTTCAAGGCCCACTATGCCCCACCCACTCTCCCCCAATTTGTTCTCACTCATTTTGTGTCCAACCCCCCCACCTGGTGTAAAGGGGAGAGTTGGAGTGAGGAGTCAGTTGGGGGAAGCAGGAGTGCCAGGGAGTGAGGGGTGCCAGGGGTCTCGGGGTTGGGGAGACGAGGGGCCAGCAGTGGGGCTTAGTAAGCAGAGTCTAGCATTTGTCTTGTTCAGCATTGGGCATCGGACTACATGTACAGCTCTGGCATATCCATCTGGTGACAAGAGGGGAGTACAAACCCCAGGAGAAAGAAATATTCCACAGTCAAGTACACTACAAGAAGTGGCAAAAATTCACAGCCTCAGCAGACAAAGAACTGAGGAGGCAATGGGAAGTGGAACAGGCACCACGGAAAGCAGCATATCATCGTCACCGGATGAGGAGACAGAAGAGCTCAACCTATTTACCCCATGCAGGCTGACAGGTGACACAGCAACATGGCCAGAAGGCAAAGGGAAATGGAGAAGCTCGAATGCAAAACAAAATGTACAGCAATACCATTTGTGACCAGCAGTCTTTCCCCTGCAGTTCGGAGACTCAATAGCACAGAGAGAGTGGAAAGCTGAACAAGCAGAAACACCAATGCATGGACCCCAAGTGTCAGAGTCAACCAACTTGCCAACTCAAGTGGTCCCAGGGTGAATGATGCTGTACCAGATCATAAACATCAATGAAACAGTGAAGATCATTCCACTGTTCAGAGGAGACTACTCTGGCAAGGAAGAGCCAGTGGATTGGTTCACAGAGTTCCAACTATCCCTACCGGCAATGTGGTCAGAGGAGATGAAGGTGGACTGGTTTGGCCTCCAGGTGGCAGCAGGAAGCTATGCAGATCAGTGGTTCACGGATCTACCACACAGCGACAAGGCAAATCTGGCAACACTCAAAGCAGCATTCTTAAAGAGGTGGCCACTGCCTAAGAGGCCAAAGTGGACGAAGGCGCAACAACACAAGCACATCAGGGCTCTGGCACTGAAAGAGGAAGAGGTCAGGGTATGGATAGAGCATGAAGAAGGGGGAGACTATGGCCATGTCCTGTGGGCAGTGAAGGTGATGAGGCTGGTGCTGAGCATGGGGGACAGCAAGGGCAAACTCATCGAGTATGCGGTAGAAGAAGTGCCCCAAATCCTGCGAAACGAGTTAGAGGAGGAGAACAAGAATTGGGACGAGTTCGTAGAGGCAGTGAGGAAAGTCAAGCTGAAGAAACTGGTGCGAAGCAGGGAGATGAAAAGGGGAGAACAGGAACTCAGGAGCAAAGTCGCAGCCCTGCACCAGCAAATCAGCCAACTCACGATGTGACACATGGCCCAAACATACCAAGCATGACCAGCACTGCACACAGAAGGGGAGGTCACCCAACCAGGCTATTCAGGCCAGTATGCTAGGATGGGCATGGCATCAAATGTGGCCGTGAGGAGCGCAATGGTCCCAAGAGTTGCACTAACAAGAGCACAAATCCTAGAAAAAGCAAGAATGCTACCACACCGACCAGACTCAGAAGTGGGCAGACAGCTGTACAAAGCAGATGTTCAAGCTTGGCACCGAGCGTTCAGAGAAGAAACCATGCTGTTGCTTGAATGCCAATATCCACTAAGGCCAGGCATGGCAGAGGCAGGGTCAGGAGAGTGTTTTAGCTGTGGAATGGTCACGGAACCACCACATGTGGGAAGTACATGCTCAGCCAAGGAAACTCTGTGACTCCACGAAACAAGATGGTGTCAGCTGGTAGCGAGCATGCTAAGGAGGACAGTGCAATTCAGAACGACTCCAACCCCAGTCCAGTACATATGGCCAGTACCACAGCATGGTGATGTCAAACCAGAAGCAAGTATACTGCATGTATACACAGTGGCAGCAGGAGAGGGGTGGCAAGGAATGAACCTTGAGCAAGACGATCCACAGGGGGAGCAATGGGACTGGACAGTAGAGGGAAACTTCTAGGGGCTGTGCACAATGACGGACTGATGACAGCCCCAGACAGCAGTCTGTCTACAGAGGCACAAGAGCCGAAGAAAGAGGAAGGGTCACTTACAGCAGAACTAGGAGCAGGCCCTGTGGAGATCGGCGGTAGAGAAGAGGAGTGCAATGTAGAGCAAGGACAGTGTGGATTGCTTGCAAGTAAAGTACAGAGTCTCGAAAATACAGTTACTGACATCTACGTGTTGGATGTGATGGGTCAGCGGATTAGGCCGAAGGTCAGCCACCCATTCCTAGTGGTACCAAGCCTGGAAGGACCACAGGGAGAAAGGGTCAGGTTTCTGGCTGTGGTTGACAATGGAGCAATGATCAATGTGATAGACACGGAAGTGTATTACAGAGTGAAAAGCAGACTGGAAAAGCTGAGTCCATCTAAGCAGGTGTTACGAATGGCAGATGGGCCACTGGTCGCATCCACAGGTACATGGGCAGGCACCCTACAATGGGGAGGCATGAATGCACAAACGATGTTTGAAGTGTTCCCAAGCAGAAAGTTGTGGAAGATGCTTATAGGCAAACTGCTGCTTGACCAATTAGAAGCAGTGCATGACTATGGTAGGGACACCATATGTCTGCCGAAGGGAAAAGGCCATGTCGAAGTCCAGAATTGGGTTGGGCGAGAGGTACCAGAGCAAGTGCTACCCACGAGGGTTACACCTGAGGACATGGCACAAAGAACAACAGAAGACATGAGCAAAGGGAAAGAGGTGGACATGAGGCATGTCAGTGAGGAGGTGGAGCTGGAGGAAGGGAACGACATGATGAAAGGGTACAAGGCAAGGGAAGGAGGTGATGAGAAATGACCAGAGGGCATCTTCATGAGGCTAGAAGAAGAGGGCCCATTCTACCCACCCAGAGTAAGGGCAGTGGTAGAAGCAGTCAGATATGGACCATTGCCACCGGACAAGCTGAAATGGGTGCAGGGCAAGGTCGCCAAGTTCGCAGACACATTCGTGCTGTCAGTCAAGGAGGTTCGAACAGTGCCATTCATGAAGTTTCGACTCAACATCCCAAAAGACGCTAAGTTTTCATTGAAAGTTAGCCAGAAACCACTAACCCAAGCACAGAAAGAGTGGTACTTACCGATTCTAGAAGACTTCAACGAGGCAGGGATCCTACGAGACATCAGGTCGGACGAAGTAAAGGCAGTACACCCAATGGTACTAGCTCAAAAGGCCACAGGGCACCAGTGCTCACTATGGAGGAAATTAGGCAGATAGTAGAGGAGCAGAGCAAGGAAGGCACTAACCAAGGGGGACAGAGAGAAGGGGTGGAGCAGTTAAAAGAAAAGGCAAAGGCAGTGAGCCAGGAGAGGAAATCAAAATGGCGGGTGTGCCAAAACTTCCATGACCTCAACAAGGTAATGGAGGTGGCACCAATGCCACAGGGCGACATATGAGCAAAGCAGCAATGGCTGGTGGGACACCAGTATGTATGTGTAATGGACCTAGCATTGGGGTTCTATGCAATTGAGGTGGAGGAGCAAGACCAACCATACCTGTGTATCTACATGGAAGGCAGAGGGTACCAGTGTTATCAATGGATGCCAATGGGCTTGCTGGGGGCACTGGCTTGCTTTGCAGATATGACAGCAGTGGCATTCAAAGGCTTAGCAGTGCAAATAGGCCTAGAAATGTTCGTGGATGACAATGGGATAGCAGGAGATGAGTTTGATGAAGTGCTGGACCAGGTGCACATCTTCCTCCAGAGATGCAGAGAAAAAGACATATCATTGTCACCACAGAAAATGCAACTGTTCATGACAGAGGTGGTTTTTGGAGGTGCAAGGGTTGGGAAGGAAGGGATAAAGCTGGACATGGTGAAGCTAGAAGCCATCACTAGGTGGCCAGCGCCCAAGTCTTTGTTAGAGCTGATGCAGTTTCTAGGGCTCACAGGCTACTTCAGGTCTCTCATCAAAGACTATGCATGCATAGCAGTGCCATTGACAGACCTGCAAAGGAACCTGGACTTACTGGGAGCAGACACGAGGACAAATAAAAGGAAGTACAAGCAATATCTGAGGGACAGGTTGCTGGAACAGTACTGGACACTGCAGCAGATGAGGGCATTCACGAAGTTGAAACAGGCACTAATGTCAGAACCAGTATTGCGAGCACCCAGGTTCAACAGGACACCGTTCATACTGACAACAGACAGTTGCAAAGACAGGTTCAGAGCTGTACTGTCCCAGAGGTACACTACGACTTTGGCAAATGGGGAGCAGGTCATGACAACCCACCCAATCAGATTCGCATCTAAATGAACATCAATGATAGAAGAATGGTACAAGCCATATGTCTTGGAGTTCGCCACACTGAAGTTCAGTATGGACCACTTCAGTGACACCATATGGGGCTTCCCAGTGGAAATAGAAACAGACTGCATAGCGTTGAGAGACACCCTGTGCAGCGACAAGCTGTCATTGGTGCATGCATGGTGGAGAGACAGGATAGTGGCATACCAGATCGTAGATGTGAGGCACAGACCAGGGAAAACTAATGCAGCAGCAGATGTGTTGAGTTGAGTGTATATGGACACACCAAGAACGGCAGAGGATGGCAGTTCGTGGATGGTCAATGAAGACTGGGAGTCATCCAGGGGAATCATAAATGACTTGTTTGCAGTCGAAGCAGACCTGTACTTCACAAATTTAAGGCAACGTTTCATTGACAAACCTCTGTTTCTAGAAGTCATAGAAGCTATCTACAACCTCAAGACAACAACGAATGAAAGAGACTGCCAGAGGGCTCAACATCGAGCAGAAGGGTACCATGTAGAGGATGGGCGCCTATGGAGGGTCTATTCAACAAAGTCAGTTCGGGCAAAGTCGAGAGTGGAGTGTGTCACACAAAGCGAAGCAAGAACAATGGCCGAAGAGGAGCACAGAACGAACGGTCATTGGGGTAGGGACCTGGTGAAGTTGAAACTGATGGACAAGATTTACAGCCCACAGTTGGACCAGTCGATATGGCAGGCACTGCTGCAATGTGCACAATGCAAAAACTTTGGGTCAACACACTTGCATGTGCTATTGTACCCAATTACAAGACATCATCCATTTGAACTTATAGTGGCAGACTACCTTTCATTACCTAAAGGAAAGGGAGGGTATCATAGCATGCTACTAATGCTTGACACATATTTGCAGTACATATGGGGATTCAAACTCAAGGTACATGGTACAGTGAAGATGACAATCGACGGTCTAAGGGAAGTAGCAAACATGTTTCAAGCACCAGAGACCTTTATGATGGATGGAGGATTGCACTTCAAGAATGGAGAAGTAAGAGCATGGTGCAAAGTGCATGGAACCATGCACCAGGTGGTAGCAGCGTATGTGCCCTGGATCAATGGCCTGGTGGAAAATGCAAATGGCAAGCTGCTGGGATGGTTGTGACAGTTGTGCAGTCCAGAGTTAGGAGAGAATGAAGAGAAGGGGAGCAACGGCAGCAACTTGATGAAGAACTGGCCGGACCATTTCAACGAAGCAATAAGGCAAATCAACGAGCACATAATCCCAGCCTTCCAACTTTCGCCAAAGGAACTATTGCTGGGCTTAGTGGTCAACACGACACACATGCCAGTGGAAGAGGCGATGATGGAGTTAGAGAGGAAAGAGGTGGATGTGCAGCTGGCATACATGGACCAGCAGTGGCTAGATGGGGCAGCGCAAGCAATGGTGCATGCAGTGAGACGAAAAGCTATGTTTGACAAGCAGGTGATGTGTTCGTCCACAGGGGAAGTAGTGTTCAAGGTGGGACAATTGGTGCAGGTGCATGACAGAGCACAAGAAACAACGCTTGCAAGTTCAAGAAAGCTACTGCCGAAGTGGTCAGCACCCAGATGCATTGTGGGCCAAGTAGGCAACCTGTACAAGCTCGCAACACTGGAGGGATTCCCTGTCAATGGGATGGTACACACATGATGACTTAGGTTGTTCATACCTAGGGATGGCACAGCACTGGCGGAGTGGTACCAGGCGATAGAAGAGGGGGTTGAGGGGTCAGAGGAAAAGGAGGACGAGTGGGGGATAGAGAGTGCGAGGTGGAGCGACAGGGAGGTCGAGGATTGGTGAAGCAAGGAAGCGAGCCTGGAGTCTCACATTCATTGTCGGGGGCAGATGTAACAGGGAGAGTCGGAGTGAGGAGTCAGTCGGGGGAAGCAGGAGTGCCAGGGAGCGAGGGGTGCCAGGGGTCTCAGGGTTGGGGAGACGAGGGGCCAGCAGCAGGGCTTAGTAAGCAGAGTCTAGCATTTGTCTTGTTTCAGCATTGGGCATTGGACTACATGTACAGCTCTGGCATATCCACTGGACTTGGACAACCAAGGATGGCCCCAACAAGGGCAAATCCTTCCAGGTCCCTACCATCCAAATCACTTGTGACAAGACAGCACCTAAAGCCATCCATTGGATGGTTGCCATTTTCCACTTGTACAAAGCCCATCTCAATCCTGTTGCCATCAACAAAGATAGTGGAAAGGTCAAACAGGGCTGGCTGAGACTCTATCAAAATAACATGTATGTCCATCTTCGAGGACAACTGAAGAACTGTACCACCCAAGAAAGCACTCCCACCCACTAAGCCATCCCCCCCCACCCAACACCATAACCCTGCATGGGTTCCCTCAACCACCACAAACCCCCTCAAGAACATGTTGGTGGAGTTGCAAAGGGAGCTTTGCAAACTTTGGGAGAAGTTTACCAACTATATCTCATCCCATGAGGCATGCTGCATGCATGGCAGCCACCCCCCCTCTAGCTCCTCTTTGTTGGAGGATGGGCATGCTGATGATGCCCTCTCCATCCCTCACCCCCCTGACCACTGCTCTATATACTGGACCCTCATGGGTCCCCAGTCCCTGATCCAAGCCACCCTTCATGGCTAGTCACTGCAATAGCCTCCCCCAGCCTCCCCTCCACTTTCCAGGGAGATCTCTTCTCCCCTGACCCCATCACTAGTAACCCACTTCCTATGGAAGTCATCTCAGCCATCAAACTGATATTTGAAGGTGCCTCTCCCCTCTATCCAGGCTTGCTCAGAGACAGGTCACTTGTCATAGCCACCACTGCCAGTCATGGGGCAGCAGATACCGCCCTTCATCTCCCACACAACCCCACCATTCCAACAGCTGCGCTATCCACCCCATCACCTTCCTCTCATCTGTTTTCTTACTGTCTTGCTCCCTCTGTACAACTTTGAGTAGCTAACCCTTCTCCCAGTGCCTTACCATTCTGGCTGTTCATACATGACAGCAACAGTTTTTGTAGACAGAGTCTCCACATCATAGTCATTCCCTCATCACCAGACAGTTACTGCTTGTATATTGCAGTATAGGATCTTTAGGATCCTCATGCAATTAAAATTAAATTAAATTAAAAAACCATTTAGTGGGATTTGGTACATGCAGAATGATTGTTGATAGAGGAAAGGGGCACTTCATTCCCCACCATGGACACTGACAGTCTTACTACTGAGTCAATTCCATTGTCTTGCAAACCAGGAGTTTCACTGATTAGTAGGCACTGCCAGTGTCAGGTACAAGGGACAACTCACAGCCTACATAACATGGCTGTTCCTATCACTCCCCTGCCTGTATCTCAGCTCTGATGCACTGTATGACTGCCAAGTTGAGTTGGCCACTTGCTCCCTGGTCTGTATTCTCCAGTCAACATTACTCAGGGAAGCCTATTCATAACTTGCCAGGTTCATCACACTGTCCTGACCACTAGCAAATGGAATAGATTAATATATTTGGTCTTGACTCTTGCTGTAAGGTTTGGATACCTTTCATCTTAGGATCACACCTGCAAACTGTACCATTTGGTATTCACAAAGATATGATATGTAAAGACAAAAGATTATTCTTATAAATTTGTGAAACAAAGTATATATACTATGAGCTGCCAGGCATGTGATACTGAAGTACCACATGCCTGTGATTGATAATAGACACCATATATGGTGTACCCCTAACACCCTCCCCCTGTAGAGCCTGCAATGGCTCAGAAACAAAAAGGAAAAAAGAAGAAAGAGAAAAGAAAAAGCAGACAAGTATATACCAGCAAGATGTTGAATCTTGCAAACCACCAAAGAGGGTTATGCCTCAAGATGTGGCTTAGCAAGGGGCTGAAACCTTGCACAGTGCAACTACTTTTCATTGGAGGGTTGAGCCTCTGAGAGGGGACTACCCTTGAGACCACATTGGTCTCAGGTTGTCTTCCATCTCTCCCTCCTCAAGGGCATTAGCAGGGGTTGGGAGGACCTCCCCTGCATTATTACCTTCCCCTCTTGCATGGTGAGGAAGGTCATAGAGAGCCACTGATTTGGCAAACTCTCCAAGTACAAACAGATCCCTCTCCTTGAGGGGGGTGCTTCATAGGGTGCAATCTTTTCAGGGGTGACCCCCAACACATGAGCCTGGAGGTCAATCCACTCCAATGAGTGGTGCTTGCCCACAGGGAGTAGCTCATTCAAGGCAGCCCTCATCTGATTGATGATTATACAGTGAGCAACAAAAACGTTGCAATGTTTGCAACATTTTGATTGTGTGTAAGATAGCTTGGGATTGGTTGTGGCTGTGCTAATGCCATAGGGAAGACAATTGTAGCCCTTGGTCCCAGCCTTCTATTGGTGGTCTTCCCAAGCTCAGGAGTGAAGTGGCTGTGATGGTATGGGCCAATTACTAAGGCCTATGCATTGCAACATTTTTGTTGCCAACATCATGGTGGATCCAATCTACAGTGTGGAGTATGTATTCATGGCAGCAATACCAGCTATTGCTTACATAATATATCACATGATCAATCCAATGATTTGTCAGCATGTAAACAAAGCCAAACATTGAACTTGCATCATTTATCCTCTATCCTGTACCACAACTCCAAAAACTGCCTATCTGGCTCATCAGGGTTACTCTCTCAGGGAAATGTCAGCAAAATCTGGTCCTCACAGCACTACCATGAGTAGGGTGTATGGCCAGCACCATTTGTTCCTTAAAAAAGTCACCCCTGTGCTGTTTCCCCCACTAATGCCTGAGGGGTCCTGATGCTAATCTGTACTGGGAAAGCTGGAAATTTCATGGGGGTCAGTCTGGCACTTCAAGACATGAAGAGTGAACTAATATGCTCCCAACTAATGTATTTTTGCCAAAGAGAAGCTGGCACCAAGGTTGGGTTGAGGCATAGCCTCCTTTGCACACTAGGTGGTCATGGGTGGGATAGCCTACTGGGCTTCCAGGGTGCAGATTCCTTGCTGCAATATGTCCCTCAGTGTTTCCATTGGTCACCAATGACCAAATTTTCCTCTCCCAGACATCCACAGTTCAGTACAGGGCATATTCTTGCTGACCCTTGATGACACCTGGTGTGAAAAGGAGGCTATGCTTCAACCCAACCTTGGTGCCAGCTTCTCTTTGGCAGAAATACATTAGTTGGGAGCATATTAGTTCACTCTTCATGTCTTGAAGTGCCAGACTGACCTCCATGGAATTTCCAGCTTTCCCAGTACAGATTAGCATCAGGACCCCTCAGGCATTAGTGGGGGAAACAGCACAGGGGTGACTTTTTTAAGGAACAAATGGTGCTGGCCATACACCCTACTCATGGTAGTGCTGTGAGGACCAGATTTTGCTGACATTTCCCTGAGAGAGTAACCCTGATGAGCCAGATAGGCAGTTTTTGGAGTTGTGGTACAGGATAGAGGATAAATGATGCAAGTTCAATGTTTGGCTTTGTTTACATGCTGACAAATCATTGGATTGATCATGTGATATATTATGTAAGCAATAGCTGGTATTGCTGCCATGAATACATACTCCACACTGTAGATTGGATCCACCATGATGTTGGCAACAAAAATGTTGCAATGCATAGGCCTTAGTAATTGGCCCATACCATCACAGCCACTTCACTCCTGAGCTTGGGAAGACCACCAATAGAAGGCTGGGACCAAGGGCTACAATTGTCTTCCCTATGGCATTAGTACAGCCACAACCAATCCCAAGCTATCTTACACACAATCAAAATGTTGCAAACATTGCAATGTTTTTGTTGCTCACTGTAGATGGAGGCATGTCACCCTCTGGCCCTGGGTACAGCCCATCAGCACATACTTGCCAACATCCCCTTATGTCCTTCAGTCTCCATATGGTGGTGTGACTTTCCTATTCTACAACAGAAGCAGGGGAGCTACATCTCCAATGTGCTCCCTGATGTCACCTGCTTTCAACCTTACATCTCCTGGCTATTCACCAACTAGCCCATGGTATTTGCCTACATTGCCTTCATTCTCACTAACATCACTGCATTACAGTCAACAATCACCTTCCTTCAGTCCTACATCTTTGTGGTACTCACTAACTAGTCCATTCTTTGGCCCCACATCCCCTGTATGTAAGCCAGTTTTATCTTCAGCAAACTGGTTGCTAGCTTCATGCTAGATTCACCTAGTACAACCTCTCATTATGTCCCAAATGTTCTACTGATTATTCCCTTTCTTGTGCTCCTCCATTCCTGCACAAATGCCTCTGTCATCTCCAAAATACTCACACATGTCACTGGTGTCACCCTCTTTGCCCAAATATCACAAGATTCAAATCTTCCATGTGCAATTCCTGTATTGACCACCAGTACTTTCATGGCTCCCACCCATTTGAGTCATAAGTCAGTGTTTCTTTTTGCATATCAGCAGAGTCACAGTAGTTCACATTTAGCAGCTCCTGTTTCACCTGCATACAGCCCAACTTCTCCACAATGGTCACCTTCTAGCCCTGCCCAAAATGGTACCTACTGGCCCATGGGATTCACCTGTTTTGCCTGTGCACAGCCCAACATCTCCACAATGGTCACCTTCTAACCCTGCCCAAAATGGTACCTACTGGCCCATGGGATTCACCTGTTTTGCCTGCATACAGCCCAACATCTCCACAATGGTCACCTTCTAACCCTGCCAAGCATGGTACCTACTGGCACATGGGATTCACCTGCATCACCTTCTTTCTTGCTGACATCACTCTTGGACATTTTGTAAGGGCAAGGACAATTTACTCTACATTAGTTGGAGATCTACTGCACTCCATAGCATGCATAGTATTGGTTTCAAAATTTGTTCAACATGCCATAGTACATGGGTCAACCCATCCCAATAATCAGTCTGTGTACAATGGTATATTGAATGTGACAGAAAAAGATGATGACAATGATGACAGGGTAGCTACCCTTGTGCTCACTCATGACCTCAGAACTCCCACACCACCCACAACTGCTTGCTGAGAGAGCACCATGTTGTGATAGTAAGACAGAAGGCATTGACTACCAAGTGTGCTGCCTTGTCTGGGTCCCCTGACAAGCCAAAAAGGAGGGCAAGGGTACTTGCTGTGAAGGAACAACCCAGCTTGCACTCTGTCCATCAAATTAAAGAAGTCAGGAAACAGACACACCTTTGGGCAACAAAGATGAGGGAGACATACTCCAGGCATGTCTGCCAAGCACACTCTTGGTTGCAGGGTCACTTTCCAGTGGACAGCACACCACCAATTCCAAGTCACACTGGAGAGGAGTCAGAGATCTACAGTGATCCAGGTTTCAAGAGTGCATTTGAGTGCATGCCAGGTCAATGCTCAGATAAGGCACTGGCACTTTACCTTCTGTGGAGAGGGTTCCAGGAAAACTGAAGCCAAAGTATGATCAATGGAATTCAAGCAGCATTCAAGACACTGTGGGATGAGGCATGTGTGCTGTGACTGCTCAGTTCCCCTATGAACTTGTTGACTAATAATACCCTTGACACACTTTCTCTCTTAACAGTGACAGCACAACATTCCATGGGGACTGGCAGCACATGGCACCAGTGGGAAGGTAACCCAGTGCACTCAGCAGAAGTCAACATCATCATCACATCTATCAGGCATGAAGTCAGTTCTGAAGGCACTGAACAGACACACTCAGGCACCATGAAAAAGGAATACATGGATAGAATACTCACCTGGTCAGAATCTTTGTGTCCACTTGACATCCCATGCCAGTATATTTGTCTCATGATTGTAGGGTTTCAAGTGCCACTGCTGGGTGAGTCCTTGGGTATGAGTGCAAAGCTGACAATCACTTGGCACCTGCAACACCTGGCCTGTGGCACAATTGCATTCATGCTCTGGACAAGGCAAGTGGTGGTGCTCTTACCTGCAATATTGAAAATGGTTTTGACAGCAGTTTGCAATAGGAACTATGAACTTGTGAAGTTGAAGCATGGGGATGTCAACCTTGACAGGACTGCTATAGATAGAGTGTTCATAAAATACCTCCAAGGCAAGGAACAGTCACTCACCATACACAACCTCAACACCTCCTTTGAGATCCACCTGAAGAATTGAAAGGGGTGGCAGAGGAAGCTAGACAAGGGGATGAGGGAAGCCAACTTATGAAGTGCATCTGACCATCTCAAGATCTTTGTCATGATGTGGCAATGCACTGGAATTATCTGACTGATCTCCTTTTATTGTTGCTTACCAGGTAACCACTACTAACCATATTTATCCACACCCAGATATGGGCCAGGCATGTGATGCATTCCTGCATCTTGAGTTCTGGATGAAGTGGGTTGAGGTTGTGCATCTTGGTTGGCCAATGGTCAATGAAGACTTTCTGTTCCCTGCTCTCAGCACAAATGGCATGCTGCAGCCAGGTGAGCTGCTCTCCCATGATATGGTGCAGAAGTGGATTGACAAGGCAGTTGCAGGTGCCAGGATTCCTGTGATGTTCTCCACACACTGCTACCATTGCAGTGGGGCAAAATACTGGTTCATGTTTGCCCCAGTGGGTCAGTGGTGGACCCTTGTGCACATCCAGTGGTGGGGTAGGTGGGCAGATGGGGAGCATGTGAGTAATATACTGACTGTTTCCTATCTGGGGGTGTTAAGTATGTGAAATGAAACTGACACCTTTTTTTTTCCACCTTTTATTCCACACCACCACACAGCATGATATGCTGATGTGCTACCTCCTTAACAAACTATATTGCTATGAGAATGACCACAGTGATGGCCTGTGACTGATCCCACATGAAGCTGATGATTTGTTTGCAGGTGAAGCCACCCTTGTCTGACCAGCATCCACTGAGGCCCTCCAGATGGCCCACATATTGCTGACAGCAGATGTGGCAGCACTGCACATGACCATGATGGGTGTCTCTTCATCACAAGATGTGATGTCAGCAGATGTGAGGGAGATGTGCCAACAACTGAGTGACCTGAACAATTTGGTCATCACAGGGGTCCTGACCTCCACTGCTGCATGCTTGGCATCCAATGGCTTTGATGCTGCAACACTCAGTGGGCCCATTCCCTTCATAGCTTCCACTGTGCCAACTGACCAACTTCCATTTCAGCCTGCCAATGTTTGCCTACCTGGTCCACTCCTTTGTTGTCTCCAATAATCCAGTCCACTCCAGCCATCCAGTCACACCCACCCCCCACCAGTTCATGATCAATGCAATTCATGATGCTGTGACTTGCCCAACCATCAGGCAACAATGAATACACAGACTTGGGAGCATTCATGAAAGTGGTAAAGGATTTCAATACTGCAAAGCTGAAGCATGAAAGAGAGGAGATAGAAGAGAGGAAAAGAAATGAGGAGGTGAGGGATCAAAAACTGCTCCAGAGAATGGAAGCAGTAAAGCAGGCAGCAACCACAGATCTGACAGCCCTGACAAGCACATCCACAATGAGATTTGCACTGCAACAAGCCCCAAGACACAATGTTCCCTATATGCTGCCCACAGAAGAGCTCAAGGAAACAGTGCAGAAGGCACTGAACCAATTCCCACACCAACAAGCTGATGAAGAGGGCCAGAAGACATATCTGGCACAACTTGCAGCATGGACAGCAAAATGTGGGGATGTGACACGTCACAGAACACTCCATACCCTCTCAGACCCAGCACTGCAGCAATATGCTCAGGAGAATGCTTCAGATGCAGAACACATGGGCATGGGAGTAGGAGCTGCCCAACAACCAAGGGAGATGCTGTGCAGCTCAACTGCAATGAGACAGCATGGAGAGTGCTGTGCAACAGAACACTGGGACCATTAGTGGTATTCAGAGTTAGTTCAGCTGAGAAATCTCAGCCACTTAACCCTAGGCTAAACCCAACTTCATCTCAAGTGCTCATAGTGGTTTTAAGCTCTGACACATGGGAAATTTCAATATTTTGACGTGGGCAGAAGATAATTCCAAAGCCAAATGTAGAATATTATATTCTGATATAGTATTATTTAATTTGCATAATTTTATATCCGGAGGGGCATCAGAATGTTTGCCAATATATATACTTGTGTGAACAATTAAAACTTTCTCAAAATGGAAAAGCAAATTATATATTTGACGAGCAACAAAATGGTTGTTAGTACATTATATTCTGCAGAAGATTTGAAGGCTGACCAAAAAAAATATTTTGACCACTCTGACAAAACATTATATTTGATCAATTATTTTGATGCATGTCAGAATATAATATTGCACTGAGATCAAAATCAATGGAGTAAATAATATATTCTAACCATGGTGAAGGTTATCGCCCCCTTTATCGCCCCCTGAGTGCCTGCTTGGTGCCCACTCGTAGACCACTCAGCCCCCACTTACTACCCACTCATGACACTTCCATAGGCAAAAGAGTTCCATTTATCTGCATCTACTTCCCAAGTAAATTATCTATCAGTCTCTGTCCTCCCTCACTAGTACCTCCAAACTTTGTAAGATCGCCATCATGCATGACCCACAAAATATGATGAGTGTGAGACTGAAGAGGGAATTCAAGGGGAGAAGCCAATATGTGACATCAATTGTGGCTGCAAGAAGGAGCATAACTACTGCTCTGATGCTGATTAAGAAAAGCTTCTGTGGAGTATGTGTGATAAGCCTAGTGGGTCATATTGGTGTCAAGTACTACCTGGATCGCAGATGGATATGGTGGTGGCCTCTCATCCTGCCTTGTGTATGGGAAGGGGAAATGCTATAATATCATCAGATGGATGTTCACTCGAACCACAGAAAATTCACATTCGTTTTTCGCTGCATATTGGTGGCATCAGGAGGCATTCTGGATTCTTGATGGGAAGGTCTTGAGTGATTGCAACAACCTGACCCTTATAACTGTGGGGGAGAAATGAAGAATTGTGAGACATGAGACATGAGTCCTCATAAAACCTTAACAATTAGATGTAATTGTCACAAAGTGTAGAGACACCTGGAGACATAATAGGTGCCTGGATACAGGTTAGGAGTTTATGGTATCAGTTAATAGATTGCCATACCGAGTTTTCACAATTGTGACAAGGCAAGACAAAAAGGAGAGATATAATAAGTCCCTCATATGCTTTGGTACATCCATTTGCATCACAACCATGCATTCCTCCAAGTCCCATCCAGCCCTCACATTCTATGGTGCAGATGTGCTGCCACAGCCAATGCTTGTGTTGTCTTCACAGGTGGAAATGTACTACCAGCCTAAAACTCATGTATGTGTATCTGCCATGGAAGAGATGGTTGTATCACACCTTCCAAGTGCCATATTCACAGCCAATGCGAAGTCACCCACCAAAATATGATGCATGAGTACACCCAGAATGAGCTCAAGAGCAGGAACTCCCAGAGACGTGACCCCTGTCACAAAATGCTTGGATAAAGTAGTGGAAAAGTTGGTCACCATCCTTGAAGACAAGGGAGAAACATCTGACTCACCCCATCATTGGAGTCAAGCTTATCATCCTGGGACAACAATGAACAAAGTTGCATGAAGAAAATCCCCAAACCAAATGGTGAGGTGGGCCAGCTGGGCTGGGGAGGCTACAATTTGAATGATCAGTTGGGCTGGGGCAAAGATGGCTTCAAAAAATTGAAGGTAAGTTTAGTTTTCTGGTGGAGTTCATAACATTCAAGATGATAGAGGTTCATAAAGAAAGCAGTGAAAAAACACCTAGACCCAATGAGATGTCAAAGTCTGAAAGATCATAAGGCATTGGAAACTGTGAGCAAAATGGTAAGCAGTGCTGTAACAGCACCATTATGCTTTACTCACCAAAGCGAGCTAGGCCATAGCTGAATTTCCTGACCTTGACAACTTCAACAAGTGCTGGCCAGTGCAGGACTTGGTGCAACTTCAACTGAAGTATTTGTCCTTCAGGGCTTGGCAGCAACAGTGGACTAGAGTAACTCCTCCAGGCAAGGGCATAAAGACCAATATGAGAAGCCAAAGAGGGTAGATACTTGCAGGGAGGGGGGGAAGGACTACCTTGTTTAAATACTGCAACAAGTAGATTACCACTAAGATGCAGTGCCTTGGAGCCTATAAAAATTTGATAACTTATTTGCTATCGAAGGGAAGGTGGAAAGCAAAAGGTGTAGTTGAATACAATTTTGTAAGGCAGGATGGGTCTTCAGATGGTACAAAGGGGAGCACTCGCCTATGAAGACATAACCCACAGGGCATTGGATTAGCCAGTTGTATGTTTTGTGACTGGTATCATGGAAGTGTTTGTGGTTGAAGGGGGATTGTGGGCAGTCAGTGGGATGTATTCTGTGATAGTGTTATGCTAAGATGTCATCCACTCCTTTATGAGTACTTTGACCTTAATCACAAAGGGGAACAGATCTTACACCAGATTTGCAGAACATGTTAGGTGTACTAGCAGTGGGTTACAGATCTGTCACTCACAACAAAGCTACTGAAGGCCGACAAATTTCGATGAGCACTTGCAATAAGGCCTCGAAATTGTTGCTATCAATTCATTCAGTAACTAGTAGCGACAGTTGCAATGAACACTTATGACAAACACATTAGCATAATAACAGGACTGGAAATGAGATTATGGGAGCTGAGATTGATTGTCATCCTGTGTGATGACCCTGATTCATAGGAATCTCAGATGCACTATGGACCATGTTATGTTGAGCATGAAACACGACATCACTCACTATAGCAAATAGCAGGGATATCTCTCCAAGAATCCTATCAACAGAAGGGATCTGGCAATCAATACTTCATGTCTAACTGCACAACATAATTAAAATGTGACAGCCACCAATTGTTACAACTAACTACATATGACACACATTATACTACCATTACTAGCTATGCTATGTGAAGGATGGAAAGAAGTGAAAAGAAGAAGGAACATGTGGAAATGGCAGCCTTATAAACTGAATGCCACTGAGCCTGCATGTGACCATGAACTCTGCTGTGTGAACTTCTGTCAGGCTTTGAAATGCCATCCAGTTTAAGAAGGCATCAGCTGCCATTCACACTTTTCTTTCTTCCCATCTTTCTGTGCCTCCTGATATCGCACTGTCCCTACAAAGTAGTAGTATGATGATGGAGCCATGTCAGTTGATTTTGGTGAAATGAGCCCTGTAATTACCAGTGATGAAATTACACAAATCTCAGCAACTACCAGTGTCCCAATTAGGCAAATGCCCCTAACAAAATTCTCGCAGCCAGCCTCTGTCAGAGTTCAAAAATTAGGTATTATGTAATATAGCACAGCCACACGAAAAACCAAAACTGTAGCCTGCATTGCGGGGATCATGGGAGTATGCTTACTTAAGCGAGATCTTTATTTTTGAATGAGATATTAACAAAATACTAAAAATTTCACGAGTCTTTGTATTTTTTTGCACAGCCACACTGAAACCAAAGTTGTAGCCCAGGTTGAGAGCATCACAGGACTCAGGCTCCTACCCATCCTTGTTGGAGGGTATGAGGGATGGCATCCTACTATAGTTATTTGCATGTATTTGTTACAACTATTTCAAACTCAGCCTAACTTTATCCCTCGAACCCTCCAACAGCAGCTGGTACAAAACATTGGTAAGATTCGTTCACCGCTGTTCAGCCCATCATCAGCATGGGTGTAAGTGACATGGGTACAGTAGAGATAATGATGATATGCATGGACATGTACACATTTGGACATCACAACACAGCATAACTAATATATTAGACTTATCCTTGCCTACTTGGTCTTCATGACTGACTCGTCTCTGGAAATCCCTAGTGTTGAAGACATATGAAACAAGACAATTGCAGGTTTTGGAAAATGGCCATGTCTATGGCAGGTCAGAGTCACACAAGCCTTCCTCAAGGGCAGTCAGGACATAGTATGCATTGCAGGGACCTCGATGGGGAAGACACTCACATTCTGGATGCCACTGCTTTTCTGACCAAAGGCTCTCCAGATCATTGTAACACTGCTGAATCAACTTGGGAAGCAGCAAGTCGACTGCTTGGAAGGTGTGGGTCTGCGTGCTATTGTGATCAATGCAGACATGGCCAGCGAGAAAAATTACAAGGTATGGGTATACCTTTCATGTGTCCTACATGCATAATGCACCTATACTTGACTAGGACATCGAGGCACTCGAATACCAGGCTATTATAATAAGTCTGGAACAAATGATGAAACCGGGGGGGATGTTTGAGCCACTGTTGAAGAAGAAAGAGTTTGTCAACCATATAATGGGAATAATCTTTGACAAAGCACACTGCATCACAACCTGGGGAGTATTCAGGCCTGAATATAGGGAGTTGGGCCAACTACACTTTATCCTACCACATCGGGTGCCATACATGATCACATCTGCAATGCTGACGCCAGAGAATCTTGCTGACATCACTCAAACTCTGAACCTTCAAGGAAAGCAGGACCGAGTCAATATTCAAATCCATACAGATCAGCCTAACATAAGAATCTGTATATGCAAGATCAAGCATTCACTTACCTCTTATGTGGACCTCTTTTTCCTTGTGCCCGAGGGCTGGATGACAGGTGATCCAGCACCACCGAAATTCTTGGTCTTCTTTGATGATATCCAGGATGCCATTGCTGCTACAAAAACCCTGCAAAAGTGCCTCCCACATGAGGTCCATCACAAAATTAAATAGTTCAACTTGGATATGACAACAACATACAAAGAAGTGGAGGTTACTCACCTGCATTCTGGGGACATCTGGGGTTTGTGTACAACTGAGTCATTTGGGATGGTGAGTCAGAAGTGTCTGCAAAGTGAGTATTCCTCACCTTCCAGTGACAGGGGATGGATGTCCCAGATATTGCCATTGTGGTTCAGTGGAGAGCAACTTGTGGGCTATCTATACTGTAGCAACATTGGGGGCATGCAGCAAGAGCACATGGGGAGAGCAGCATGGCAATACTATTTGCCGAGAAAGACCTATTTGACAATGTGAAAGAGGAGAGAAGAATGCAACAGGAAACTAGAAAGAAACATACTGGTGATACACTAGATTTAATGCTGCAAGGGCTGCCCAAAAGGCTTGCACTCAGTCTCGACAACACTACAACCATGGGTGACAGTCATAATAACCACGAGAACAAGTTGGGAAGTATACCAATCAGTGAGATGGCATTGAGGGGCTTGATGGTTACAGGACTACCTGGACAAGTCAACAAAGGGACTTCAGTGATGAAGAGGTGGAAGAAAGACCTTGATCCTGCAATGGACTACCTTATCAATGCAAATTTTTGGGGGGTGATGTGTTGACGGGTGATAGTTGAGACATTCTTTGGAAGTAACCCAGATAAGGGTGTGGGTGAGCCTTCCATTTGCAGAACAAGAGTAGAAGGTTGACTAGTGACTCCAAATTCAATTTGAAAGTGAATAATCACACTGTGTGTGATCCCTCTTGTCTGCAGGGGTGTGCATGGTGTGTTCTCACCAGACCGCCTGTGTGTTGTGACCTCCACAATCCCACCACATTCTCATTTGTCAACATACTTCCACCTGCAACTGTCAAGAATGCTGCTCACTCCCACCTCTCAAAATATACTATGGACAAAAGAGAACTTGCACTCTGTGATGCACTGGAGGACTGGAGGGAAGCCAAGGCAGTCACTAAGCTTGGCAGTGCTCGCATTATGGACTTCAGCACAGGATTCATTCTACCCAGTCCAATGATAGACTGCATTGTCAACAGTGCTCACCACCTCAAGTTATGGGTGATTGACAACCTTTGGAAGGAAACTCACTGGTTGGGAGTGGGACTTTATGGCACTGAAGTCTTGGCCATTGTCCACTGCATCATTCCTCAGCCATCTGACATGCCTGTATTGATGAGAACACCTGTCCCTGCATGCCCTGCTCTGCAGCCACACTCTCAAGTTCAGCTGCCTGCTTCTCTTGACGGTAATGCTGTTGAAAGTACCTCTACCTTCGAGGCTAGGAAGAACTGGTGTTCGGCTTGTGGGTTATCTGGTGATAACTGTAAGCTACATTTTCTTTAACTGACTACATCTCCTCTAATGGTTGCTCAGGATGCAGTCATGCATGTTTGCAGCACCCTGATCGCCTCGGAAAGGAAAACAAAGCACAAGCCAATGACACGGTACAATCATTACATCCCTAACTCGACCACTACATCATCTAATGTCAGGAAACTTTCTCCATCCTCCTCAACTCTGTCCTGGCCAAGCTTGCCTTCTGTTTTTTCCATGAGTGTATGACCTACGTCAATAAGGTCATCTATACACCATTTACTAGATCACCCTGTTTGCATTGTATGTGGCAGATTTTTTTCAAAGTATGTGCATAGTTCTTTGAATGTCAATGACATGTCTGCTTCCTGTCACCTAGTCATTATGTGGTTATGAAGGAAATGTTTCTGGAAGACACTGAAGATTGTGATAGACCTGGACAAGCAGCAACTCCAAGATGATGCGTGGGATGGTATGATTGGAAAATTTACCACCATTTATTACCTTTATGAACAGGTTGTTCAATTCCACACACCAGTCGACCACATGGAATTTACCTTGTTGGCCACTCGGATTAACAGGCATCAAGTAATGCACAGCATGCCTGAGAGCGCCAATGGTCACATCAACACCATCCATTTCAGCAATCAATACTTACCATAAACCCACTGGATATATGAAATGTACGTTGAGCAAGAATTCTGTCATATAGGCTGCATACTTATGTTTGCCAGTTGCTTTGAAGACAAGGATCCATGCAACAATACACAACTCCACTTGCCTGATATCACTGGTGTTCATTGCATGTGTGAGTTCTTTGTACAGTAGCATATACTTGTTGATGATCAATGCATTCTCAAACTGCATGTCACGCTGTGATCCAGGCTTCCGTTGCACCCTCCTGATCACATTGGTCACAATGTACTTGTGGGTGATCCTAGTCGCTACAGTTGACTCCCTTATAACACATACGTGGCAAAACCCATACTCCCTCATAACAGATACACTTTTGGATTTCCCAAGTTGGTATGCAGGGATTTCTGACCCATAACCCATAACTCTCTTATAAGGCATAACCCATACACTTTTTGGGTGATCAAAACCCATACAACATCCGAAGTAATTACCAAATTAGGAAATTGCTTACATAATCTGAGAATCTGAGGATGGCAAGAGCAACTGAAAGCTTCAACTTCACAACTTGTATCATTATGAAACCATTCAGTATTCTAAAAAAGGGCTTAACAAAGCTTTGAGAACAAACTTGATACAGGAAGGCCAAGCTTATTGCTGAGTTAAAGGCTGGCCAGCCCACCTCTGAGGTTGATGAGGAGTGGCTAGACAGTGATGTTGATGGATGTGAAGAAGGCACAGGAAGCAAATACAGATGGTGGAGATGAGGTCGGCAATGACTTGGCTATTCCTGTTAAACTGGGTCCAACATGCAAGGAAGCACTGCAGGCATCATTGCTATTGAGGGAGTTTATCAGTGACATGGATAGTCCATTTACATGTAATCTGGAAGTGATGTTGTGTTCATTTGGGCACAGGACATGAGTTCTCAGTATGCAAGGGATGGAGAACAGTAAAATAACTGATTATTTTGCTTGTGAATAGTGTATCTACATTAGAGAAATGCTAGCTTAACATCTCCATAGTCAATCAGTCAAGTTTGAGGCACTATTGGCAGACCTCCCTAACAACACATACTCCCTTATAACACATACCTTTGGGCCTATCCTGAGGGGGTATGCATTATGAGGGAGGCGACTGTATGTCCTTTAGCTGTGTAAATGTTGGCTTTGTGTCCACAAGGGCCTCGAGAGTGGTAAGCCTTGGATCGAAATTTGTAACCTCCAACCACCAGCAATCTAACCTTCAGCAAACCCCACTGTAAATAATTAGTTGATGCATACATTTGAATCCAGGTTTGGACTGATAGATTCCAGTCTCTTTTGGACGCAGAACCCCAATGTCATGCATCAAGGACGTGTCGTCATGTCTCGCAGCCATTGGATGAATGAACGCATGCCACAGTGTGTCTGCAGCCACCATCTTCAAGTGGAACAGTCCTGGAACAAAGACCACATACTGACATCGGTTCCAAGGCGAGTCCTCTAGTGCCCAGTGCTGTAATATTGCATGGACATGCTCTGCAGTCCCTAGATCTCCATGGAAGAGCATGACATAGTCAGATATGTCTGGCATTTCCACATCGTTCTTGTCCTTGGGATCATGGATTCCAGCTTGGGCAAGAAGGCCAGTAATTGACTGAATGTTCCCTGACACAGTAGAGTTAACAAATTCCATGGCGCATGCAGCTATAATCAGCATCTTGGTAACTGGGATTGCTTCAACATGCTCTGGCTCTCCCAACATGCCCTTGAAGCTCTGAAAGTAAGCAGGTCCATGTTCCACCAGGTCTGACAGAAATTTCCAGGTATTGTACTGTAGCTGGCACAATGTACTGGCTCCACCCTGGCTCTCTGGATGAAGTTCAAGTAAGTCCCTGCATGTTCTCCCTGTTCTCTCTTCTGCTGGCCTCAGTGCATGAATATTGTGGACAGACCATTCCCAAAGGAATTGTGAACAATGAAGGTCATCAAGAGAGGTTCCATGTTGCAATGGAAACAGAAGACCAGAGGTAAGATGTTTCAATGTATCATTAGACTTCTCGACTTGTTGATCTGAAGTTTTGAGGTCAACATCAAAACTATCATATGCATAAGTGGTGAGCATTGTGTGTCCAAGGGATTTAATGGTATGGCTGGATTCCCTTGAAAGTGACAGGATTGCTGAGTTTATTGAGGTGACAGATATCAACAGGCCCATGTGTGCGAGGGTCTTGACTACCTTCTGTGGTGTGTGTGCAGATTGCAGAAAAATACCCAACATGCATTGTACAGTGAGTGAAAAAATGTGTGCAATGTTTGGCTATTTTATACTATGTCCAGTGTAGCACCATGAGGCGTGGGAATCCTGCTTAGCCTTGGTGAGATGGATGGTAGCATTAACTCTTAGCTACAAAATTGTCCCAGGGTCATGTGATTTGGTGCAGTAGTCCTTGAGATATGTCAATTATAAAACAGGTACATCATTGCACACATTTATTCACTTTTGAAAAGTGAGGGGTATCTAAGGGATATCAGTACTTGGTATAGCCTCCTTTTGCTTTAAGCACTGCCTCAACCCTCCTAGGCATGCTCTCAATCAACTTCTGACACTCCTCAGCTGGTATATTGTTCCACTCCACCTGAGTCCTCTCCCACAATTCCAATATCCCTTTGGGAGGGTGTTCATACTCTGCAAGCCTCCTCTTGAGGTAACCCCAGGCATGTTCTATAGGGTTAAGGTCAGGGGACCATGCAGGCCATACCATGGTCCTAAAATCCTGCTCTTCTAGCCACTCCTTGACCTGCTTGTAGGTGTGCTTGGGGTCATTGTCCTGCTGGAAGATGATGTCAGGAGGATGGAGACCATAATATTGAAGGGACTCTTGTAGTTCATCCTTCAAAATTTGAAGGTATAGGTCCCCATCCATCCTACCATCAATCTTGGTAGCATATCCAACACCCTCCCAAGTCATACAGCCCCACATCATCAGAGAACCTCCTCCAAACTTCAGTGTCCCCTCTACTAGCCTATCACTCAGCTTCTCCCCTGGCTTTTTCCATGCCCATCTGCACCCATCTGACCCCAGGTGATTGATTTTAGTCTCATCAGACCATACCACCCTCTTCCAGTCCTCCAAAGTCCAATCTTTGTGAGCATAGGCAAAGTCTAACCTTGCCTTGTGATGCTTGGCAGAGAGGATAGGTCATTTTTGCTTTACCACAGCCTTCATACCACTCTTTTTCAAGTGCTGGCAGACAGTATTTGGGTGGAGGGGTTGGTTGATAATATTGGTGAGGGCTTTGGTCACCTGCACAGCATTTTCTGCCTTCTGAGTTGAGATGAGGTGGATGGCATGGCAGACATTAGCAGGGGAGAGCTTGGATGGATGACCTCCAGTGGACTTTTGCAGGCTGGAACACTCCTTGGAATGAAGCCTAGAGATGGTGGAGTGATGTAGGCCAGTACTAGAGGCAATAGAAGCAGGAGAATAACCAGAATCAAGCATAGTCAGGATAGTATTCCTTTGGGTAGCAGAGAGAGATCTCATGGTGGTAAAGGTTGGGAATAAAGAAGTGTGTGAACATATTCAAACTCAGACATAATGTTTATGTGTGTATCTTTGTTTGTAGGACCAAACAACCACAATTATTCCTTCATTTCCCCCAGATTCTACTGCCAAACCAAAAGTGAATAAACGTGTGCAATGATGTACCTGTTTTATAATTGACATATCTCAAGGACTACTGCACCAAATCACATGACCCTGGGACCATTTTGTAGCTAAGAGTCACTTCTACCATCCATCTCACCAAAGCTAAGCCGGATTCCCACGCATCATGGTGCTACACTGGACTTAGTATAAAATAGCCAAACATTGCACACGTTTTTTCACTCACTGTAAGTAGTTCACCTTCTGGTTTGTATTTTGAACTAGCATGCTGATGATGATGACCTTTTTCTGGTGGGATTATTCATTTGCTATCCTGAATAGCACAGTATCTGCTGTACACACAATTGTCACCACTGCATGTTGCCTGACTGATCTACCTGTCGGCTCTCCCAGCCTTATGTTGCACCCCTCAAGGGTGTCATAGTAAATATCATCGTCATCCTTGTTGGTTCAGCAGTCATCTAACTCCACTGGCCCCATCCTCCATGCCTCTCATGTCAACAATGCCACACCTAGCATCTCCCACAGGTGTGGTGCATCCTGTTTCATCTTCCATGCCAATTCATCGATATTGAACCCCTCTAATTGCTGAACATTTGCATGTGTAGCATCGAAATGGAGGCCACTGCCCTCTGCTGCGATCCTTTCGACTTCATCCACATACATTTCCATTGCAATATTATTTGCTAGAGCTTGTACATTTTGTTTGCCAGTTTCTGAATATTTGCTGAAAATTTCAATAATATTGTTGATTTGTGATGCAAAGCCAAGCACTACTGGGTCATTCTGGTACTTTTGGCTTGACAGCAGACCCAGGATGAATTGTGGGAGCATTATTTGAAGTAGCCAGAAGGTATTTAGGAGATAATCGACTTTTTGGGAGTTATCCATTTCGATTTTGGAAATCCTAAATAAAACCCCTCAATTACATTGGATTCTGATGTGGGCCAAATGGCAGCAAACAAATCTTACCAATGTTTTGTACCAGCTGCTGTTGGAGGGTTCGAGGGATAAAGTTAGGCTGAGTTTGAAATAGTTGTAACAAATACATGCAAATAACTATAGTAGGATGCCGTCCCTCATACCCTCCAACAAGGATGGGTAGGAGCCTGCACAGGACTGTGCTTACATCAGCAAGATCTGTATTTTTGACTGAGATATTACTGAAATACTACAATTTTCAAGAGTCTTTGCTTTTTTTGCACAGCCACTCCACCTACCAGTATGCTGATGTAATCAAAAAAGCGGACTACATACCCTGGGTTTTTGCTTCACCACACCTGTTTGTTGGGTTGTATGATATTCTACTTCATTCAAATGTAATGTGGGCATGATATTTGTTATATCTGTACATAATTTTGACCCAATTCAGTCCCCAACATGGCTGTACATATAAATAGGGGTAAAAATGCGAATTATGTTCCCAATTGTGCACTTCTGGACATATCACAATGAAGATTTAACCCCAGCCTGCCCTAGTATATATCTACAACATATATCAGTCACAGATTTGTTAGGATCAGCCAATCTAGAGATATGATCAGATCTCCTCCTCCCCAATATATGTGCTGGGGAATTAAATCATCCCTCCTGCTGGAATTTCTGGTGCATGGGGATCCCGAAGGGTACATAGTACAATGTCATTGCAAATGGATCTGGCAGGTTTACTAGCAGGATGTGGTCAGACACTGTATTTATGAATTTTATTGTTGTGGCCACCAGTGGCCTCCTTCCAAGATGATAATTAATTTAACACCTGGGGAAGGTGACTGGGCATATTATCTACCAATGTACCAAGTTTCAGCCAGATCCAATAAGTATTGAAGGAGCAGGAAGCAAGCCGAGGTTTTTGGAGCATGGGAAAGTGGGCGAAGATTTAAGAGAATTGTAATAACACACCATAGAATGGCTCTGCAGCTAGGATAGTTACTGGTGGCAACTCAGAGGAAAGGGAGAATGTGCATGTGATGAACCATGTGCTTCTTGGATTGATCCACCAACAATGAGAAAGCCCTCTCCATTTCCTAACCAAGCCAGCCCCAAGCCGACCCCACCCAGCCCACCAAAACCTGCACTGCCAGTTTCCAACAATGATGACCTTGTGTGTTCCTCCCCCTGTTTCTCATCTGCCTTGGCTGACTGGATCCCATAGCTTGCACCCCCAGAAGAGTATGTCTTAGTGCATCCTTTGCATTCTCATATCTGAACATGCACAGCCTCGACTGGTCTACTGTGGGTGGTGGTGATGTGCCACCCATGACCATGTCTCCTGCCCAAAGCCCAGTACCACCACAACAACCTCCACCTGTGAGGCTGGTGCGTGCCCTTCTTCCTATCCCTTTCCATGAAAATCTTAACAGCACCTTACTCAGTCAGACCCAAGGAAACAGCATGACATCATCGAAGGCACCTGCCATTCCTGTCAATTCCACAAAAACATCCCCACTTCCTGCTAATAGCATCAAGGCAGACAACTCTGCTGTTGTAGATGACGAGCTTGCGAAGCACAAGGCACATGCAGAGCGCTTCGGAATACCCTTGGTGGAACCCAAACAACCCCCTTAACATCAGGCAAAGAAGGTTTCTTAGTTGGGCCCAGTGTCAGATGTGAGCTGGTCCTGGCTTTATGCACTTCCATGTTTCTGATGTTTTCGTAGGATCCAGAGAAGTTGAAGAAATGGACTGATCATTTTGGTTCAACTAATATGCCCACCCAGTCAGTCAAGTCAGGCTCGAAGAGGGCTGCCCCCATAGAGGAGGTCAACATGGAAGAACTTGAGCAGTGACAGAAACACACTGAGTGTTTCAGAACTGTAAGTTGTCCACCACTTATGATTGTTTGAATGATTACTGAGATGGTACCCTCAGAAAGCTTGACCTCCCTGATGGTTGGGCTCCTTTCCCATTGATTTGCATAGACACTCAATGCTGTGTTCTGTAATTTACCTCTTCTATTACATTTTAGTCTTTCTATGAATGATGGCCTGTAGGAATATCCCATCATCTATTGATTGTGAATGTCATTTATGTAATGATCCAATGCGGGTGACACAACACAGCATGGAAGTCCAAAGTTCATGACCTAGCTCCAGGCATCTGGATGTCTCATTATCATCAGCAAGCAGTTTGTCAGTCTTTTTGCTCTGACCTTCGGAGGACAATCTGATTAGGGCTTTGTTCTTTTCACAGTGTTCACATACTGTTCTCTGAGGAGCATGGTATGTACTTCATGAAATATTTTGCCAAGTATTACCTGGTGGGGCAAACAATGTGTATTGAAAAACCTATGTACATTCATTGAGCTGCTCCAATATTTTCCCTAGTCACATTGAAATGCAGCTTACAGTGAGTATGTCAGGCTGAAGGACACTGGCCATGGACTAGGCCTCGCACATGGCAGTTGTGGCAAGAACCATATAAGAAGAATGCGAAGTACTTTGATCCAATGATATTGAGGCATCAGCAGAGATATGGGATCTGCTACACCGATTCTGAGGATGAATGGGAACAAAGCAAGTAAAGCCACCCTGAGTTGTCAATACGTGGTGGGCCTCAGAAATTCCTTGTGAACAAGTGGTTTGGGATACATCCCCTGACATGCAGTGGTACCTGGCCAAACAGCTGAGGGTAACCAGAGCCAATAGCAGCACAAAGGCTACCAGGCTAGTGAACATCACCCCATATTCCCAACATTGATCCACTGACCACGATGGTCCTCATCGATGAGGAGGCTGTCCCAGTCCATATCATCCTTGTCAGCCCCACCTCCATTTCTGACTTGGGTGAGCAGGTAGACCCACATCTGCAGTATTCCTCTGAATGTGCTCCTCTGGATCATCTACATGACATTCCCACAGACACCCAACCTCAAGAGACAGCAGAAGACACTACCGGCTGACATATCACCTCACTCATCAACCATGCATTCTACATCAGTATGATGTTATTTCACTTGGTTGCATATCCTCAAATCTACCTATTTCCCAGCCTCCTCTTCTCTCAGTCACTCACCCTCCTCACTTCTTGGATCTGTTCTCAATGACTTCCATGACTTCCTGTGTCCCACTTGATACCACCCAATGCGAGAAAGGCATGCTGGACATCTTTCATTGCTATCAAGACCAGGGGAGGTCTGTTCACAGACACATCCAAGCTCCATCTCGGTGGAGACAAACCTTTCAAGGATTTATTTGACCTCACACAACCTTGCAGCCATCTCGAGGACCTCATCCGTCAATATGGCATGTGTGAAGGCATCGTACACATCACTTCCAGCAGTGTAATTGGTTTGTCCTCCACTGCATCCCTTGACAGCATAGCCAGCAGATCTAGCAGGTCGCAGAATTAGACTTCCATCACATTTCCTGTCATCTCTGTCACCACATCTAACAACCACTGTGTCTGACTTGGATGCTGGTGTCCAATTCCTCTGTATCTTCTACTCTATTTTGGTGATAACATTTTTTCTTCTTCTTTCAATTATTCTGTTATTATTCTGTTATTATACATTGGGTGTGCCTTTGCTGCCAACTCAACCACACCTACCCCTACAATGTGACAGCTCTTAATAAATCTCAAATGCATGCTTTACCTCTCGGTATAATACATCTAAACTAACTGGAAACAAGGCAGGTGTGATTGTCATCCACAAAATGTCATTGTCATTGTACTATGGATTGTAGTCCCATTACAGTATTGCAGTCACAGCCCTTGTCATTTCTCATACTTTCTGTTCTGTGATGTTTATGCCCTCATGGGTTAAGGAAACAGGAACTGCACTATTGTTGCCATAGTTACATCCACTAATGATAAACAGGTTTACACACTTTGACAAAATCCTCCTGGACAAGGAAACTGGTGGCCAAAAGGTGATTGTGAGCACTCTGACTGACTGCTGGTGCTTTTGACAGCATGTATAAACTTGGCAGGGTTTTTAGAAACTGTGAACCATAGATTGGCCTTGTGTTACCAAATGACTCACATCATTGGTCACCTTTGGCTGCTCATATGGGCCTTCATAATTGTGCATTTCAGTCTATCGAGTGATGTGTGACTGTCAATCATTCAAAGAATATGCATCCAGATAATTGGTTGGCTGTACTTCTGTCAATCACATTGTTTCACCATCATGTTTAGAAAGTGTACTATTGGACAATGTGTCCAACTTTCAATGCATGATAGGCCATGCAGATCAACAACACCATTCCTACAACCGCTTTCCCCCTCCAAGTGGGCATCACTGAAGACACATCCCCAGGGCTGGGGGGACTTCAAACAGTGTATTAGTTAGAATAGCTTGTGTTCATATAACATGACAAGGGACAATCATCGTTGTTCCAAGCAAGGCATTTGCAATCAGGGCTGGAAAATTCAATGCTGTGGGTCTAAGAGCTGGAGATACAAGGGTGACCAGAAGGTTTGTGTGGGAAAGAGATTCAAATGATGAAGGAGGACATCCAGATGGTATTTGAGTTGGCAGATACTCATTTACTACATATGTATGGTGGCCAGGCAGCAAAAAGTGGCTGTTTCATCTTCATCATACTATCTTCTTTATGTCAAGCAGTCCATGATTCAGCTGGCTTGTATGTGTGGCAACCTGTATGACATCTGCCCTACATGCCATAGATCATAAGTTAGTGTGTTGATGCACCAAATTGACACCTACATAGCTCCTCAAGTTGAACTGGGATGGGCCTCCACAGTCTGCATGTGCGACTGCTGGAATGCATTATGTCTGTACAAGACACCCATTAGTATACCACCAGGTCCAAAGATGAGGTGTACAAGGACAGGAATGGTAGTGATACAGCTGGTCCAAGGTCTGTCTGACAAAGAAATGTGCACCAAAAGGTGACAAACTGCTCACTGATGCACACAAATGTGTAGCTGTCCAAACCATCAGCCCAGCAATAAAGTCCAACTCTTCCTAGCTCTCAGACATCTGCTACCAAGCCATACCTCCTGATCTTGACCCATCCAACCAAAATGTGATGTGCTGCATTGCAACATCTGGCAAGGCATATCAGCAAGAAAGAGTGGGATTGAGGACAATGGAATTCAGAACAACACATGTGGACAATGGCTGGGATGGCCAGTAGAAAAGAAAAGGGAAATGTGCACTACAGTGTTCAGTGGCCCATGTGCTGGCAACTGCAACATGTTTGGCTGGCATCTACATAACTTCGAACACCACTTCCTCATTTGCACCCTCAACCTCAAACCAAAGTTCAAACCTGTGATATACCAATCTCTCAATGGCTAGAACACAGTCAAGGAAACATCATATTTTGGGACTGGTGAAGCCATCTAACTCAATGAGTGGCCTTGCTTCGGTGGGTAACTATCTTTTTGCTGAGATGTACTTATCAATATGCAAAAAAAAAAAAATCAGTCACCAGGACTGTCTGAAGCTCATGCAGGGCATATCACCCACATGTCTGACACAGCAAGCATGGACTCTCAGAGCAAGTTGGCCAGAATGAAGTGCTTCTTCAAATGATTGAACCAAAGTCCTTCAGCCACTACCACAACAAAAATGGGTGACATATTGACAAGTCAGGGAGCTCTGGAGCATCAGGAAAAGGCTCAGCCAGTTCCAGATCAGAATGTATGTGATTTACCTAATCCAATGAACATCACAATGATGCATGATCCATTGAACAGGCTGTCACAGTATGTACAAGTGGTGGGGTGCATGAGCAAGAAAAGCCACTTCCTGCAGTTCCAACCAAGGAGGTATGTGATCTGTGTGTCCAGCTACACAATGATTGAGTGATTGTGTTGGACAGGCCAAAATGTCAACTGCTAAACCAGGCCCAGACCCCACACTAGCATCAGCTGGATGGGATGTTGATGTTGTGGCAGAGGAATTTGGTGGCATTCATACCACCTCGTGCATTGCACAGGTTGCTGTGGATGCTGTCAATAACATCAATACTGCATCCTCTGGGATTCAAAATTTGAGTGATATGTATCTCAAACCTTTCAAAGTTTTCAATCAAGTGGTTTCCACTCTTTCCAATGTAAGTTTTTTCATGTTTTGTATCCACACAATGATCACATGTGTGCACCAGGTCCACCTCTACACACAGGCTGTGCTAGGTATCTTAACTGCTGCTTCCCAGGTTCATCTCTGCTTACTACACTGAGTTCCCATCTCATGTGGTTGGCTATAGCTGGTTATCGATCAAGCCAATGTAGACAGTGCAGTATCTGATCTTCTCGAGAAGGTGCAGGGTGTATACAAGCTTCTTATGGAAGATGAAAGCATCAATAATATCGACAAAATGAAAGATTCCCTTGTGAAGATTGCTCGAGCCATGAGCGAGTCTGCACATTTCATCAAAAACTATTCCACAATGAAAAGCTTCTGTAGGTTATGTATGTCCAGGAGGAGAAAATTCTGATGACAATCGCTTGTGATCTGGCTGACCAAGATCCAGCATTTTGGCATGCACTATCAGACATCGTCACACACAAGCATTCGCTGAAAACTACACCTGACATGATGCAACAGTGGCAGCGACTGATTTTAGAGCCATTGTCTAAGATCGATGGGATGATCATTGGGAACATGGTGGTGGTGATAGATGCCCTGGATGAAAGTGGGCTGGACACCTCCAGGGAGCACATCCTATCCCTACTCACATCTGCAGAAGCTGCTCACCTTCCCTCCAACTTTTGCATCCTTCTGACATCCAGACCACTGCCTGACATCGAACATATCTTGAAGAACACTGCACACATGAAGCCCATCTCCTTGGATAGCATATCTGCACAATTGGCCAAGTGTGACATCCAACTCTATGTTTCTGCTGAGCTTTGGCCTCATCCAGAGATGGGTACTGCACAAGTCCAGAGCATTGCTCAGAAATCAGACAGTCTATTCAAGTGGGCTCATCTGGCCTGCAAGTTCATCAAACCCAATAGACCAGGTCAAACAATAATGGAGCACTACAACAACATCATGTTACCTCAATGTGGAGCTGGAGGAACATTGTTGGATGTCATGTACAAAACAATCCTACATGACACAATGCTGCAGGATGAGACCACACTCACATGATTTTATTCAGTGATGCAACAAATCATGTTGATGTCTGAACCTCTGCAGTTGGAGACCTTAAATGTGATGCAAAGTCACTTCCCCCCAGAGGAAGACCATTTTGATATCATTGTCATTCTAGAATTCATGGCACCACTGTTAAGTGGGATTGTGGACAGGTGCTCTGTCATCTGACCTCTGCATGCATCATTCTATGACTTCCTCACTGACAAAAAACAGAGCAGGGTGTACTTCATTGGAAAGTCTAGCATGCACAGGCTCCTTGCCTATGCATCATTTCAGACCCTTCGCAATGACCTCAAATTCAACATTTGTGGATTGGAGACATCCTACTGCAACAACTCTGAGGTAGTTGATTTGCAGGGGAGGATTGACAAAAATATCACACACAGTCTATCTTATTTGTGTCAATACTGGGCCTATCATCTGCACAGAACTGAGTTTGACTCCATGCTCGCAACAATGGTAGAGGCTGTCATTGGATGTGAGAGGCTTCTTTTTTGGCTGGAGGCACTGAGCCTTCTGAGTAAACTCAGATGTGCTACCAGTTCTCTGAGCTCCACTATAAAATGGCTACAGGTGGGTGGACAAAGCAATATGTTACCTTCTCTAATATGAAATGGAAGGACCAGAATGGTTGTGATAATACCTTGACATTTGCACAAGATGGGATCAAATTTGTGGAGAACTTTGGTAGCATAATCTCACACAGCACACCACACCTTTACATTTCTGCACTGGCATTTACACCAAGAAACATAGCACTTCTGAGGATGCTTATGCCAAAATTCCATTGCCTTTCTGGAGTTTCTGCAGGAGGGCTTAAGCAATGGCCACCTGTTCAGGATGTATTACATGGGCATACAAGCTTTGCCCAGTCAGTTGGATTCTCCTGTGATGGCATGAGGATAGTGTCAGGCTCACATGACAAGACAGTGAGGATCTGGGATGCTGAGAGAGGGGTACAGATAGGAGGCACTCTTGAGGGGCACACTGATTGGGTCAGGTCAGTTGGATTCTCCCCTGATGGCAAGAGGAGACAGTGAGGGTCCATGATGCTGAGAGAGGGGTGCAGATAGGAGGCACTCTTGAGGGGCACACTGATCCAGTCTGGTCAGTTAGATTCTCCCCTGATGGCAAGAGGATTGTATCAGGCTCTTTTGGCAAGACTGTGAGGATCTGGGATGCTGAGAGAGGGGTGCAGATAAGAGGTGCACTTGAGGGGCACACTGGTCCAGTCAGGTCAGTTGGATTCTCCCCTGATGGCAAGAGGATAGTGTCAGGCTCAGATGACAAGATGGTGAGGATCTGGGATGCTGAGAGAGGGGCACAGATAGGAGGTGCTCTTGAGGAACACACTGATCCAGTCTGGTCAGTTAGATTCTCCTCTGATGGCAAGAGGATAGTGTCAGGCTCAGATGACAAGACTGTGAGGATCTGGGGGGGTGCAGATAGGGGATGCACTTGAGGGGCACACTGATCCAGTCTGTTCTGTTGGATTCTCCCCTGATGGCAAGAGGATAGTGTCAGGCTCTTTTGACAAGACAGTGAGGATCTGGGATGCTGAGAGAGGGGTGCAGATGGGTGTGACTTGCCCACTTGTGATGTATTCTGACTAACTTAAATCTATTATAGCCCCCTCAGTTTGCTTTTCATCAGTCCCTTCACATGCACTGCATGATAGTCAACAACTCCTTGACAGCATCCAGTGGGAAGATATGAATGTGAGGCATCAACCAGTCAAGCTTTTCAATGATGGCTGGATCAGGGGTCCAAAAGGGAGATTGTTGCTCTGGATACCTCCTGCATTGTAGCAGTCATTTTATTCCATGTGGACCACAGCAGTTATTCCAGAGGGTAGGGGTATGGACCTGGACATGAGCGAGATGGTTCATGGGAACCAGTGGCATCAATGTTTTAAGCCAGTTGTTTAGTTTTAGTGTCCTTCACAAATTTGTATTTTACAATGAATTTGGAATGCTGTGAGAGTTGGAATTACATATATATATATGCTTTTAACCACACTTGTGTATATACAACACACAAGTATGAGCAATGAGGAGATGGCAGCATAAGTGATATGGAACCTACACAGGCACAGGCCCATCCCCATCAATCTCCATGGGTAGATCCCCTGTATTAGAGGCTGTTGGAACTTCAAGGTCCCAGTCCTCAGCCTCCAACCACCTCAACATCACACAGTGCATGTGCACTGGCAGGGACAGGCTCAACATCTTGGAAATCCCAAAGCCCCAATTCCTGGGCATGCTCTAGGTAATGCTCAAGGGAGTGCCTCTCAGCCAGGCAATCATCAGCAGTACCCTGTAGGTACTTGTGCTGCATCACACTGTCATGAATATGCTGTCCCTTCTCACTAAGAGTGTCACTTTCATCAACCAGGAGGTTGACACCCCAAGAGTAGAGGTTGTCAGCCTCCTGGAAGCTCAGCCCATTTGTGGCAAGGTATCAGGCTATGTCAGCAGGAGAGGGTGCAACATCCTTAGGTCTCTTTGCCTTGTTCCCCAACTAGCCATTGTGCCCTGACAGGTACATTGAAGCTTATGGCTTTAGTGGTCAATCACATTCATATAAGGCACAATCTGTAAGACTGTAATATGTAGTGTCATCTGACCAAGATTGTCCAGTATGTGATCTGTGAGCCTTCATGGGCAGAGTTCATGTTGGAATTAAGAGCAATGTAGAGTGTCACCTATTTACTACCAGATAGCCAGATACAGGGAGCATCACAGATTCAAATCTGTGCTTAGCAGGGGTATTTGTTGTGATACACCACTAACCCTGAGGCTTGCCAAATCATTTGTAGTTTGGTTTGTTGTAGTACTGAGTAACTCATACACCCATTGCAGGAAGCTTTGTGCTGTACCTTACTGTACACAAAATTTTTGGTCAGCTTGAACTGGTTTCAAAACTGAGCCAAACAAATGAAAACAGCTGTAATCCTAGACTTATCTTATTAGATATTGCCTGCATTCATGTGAGCACTTACCACCCATATCTGCTAGATCTGAGCTTGTTTTTGAGTGATGTGGATGCCTGGTGATTTCCCAATGATGCTTGCAAGCCAAACATGGCCTGATCACTCCAGTCTGGAAGGGTTTGACTCTGACCTTGGCATGATTTGGCAAGATAACTACAAATTCAGCTGCTTTTTCAATGGGTGAGTCTGCTGCAGACAAACACAGATGAATTAGACTGCTTATAGCTTTCCTGATGTACTGACAGTCCCAAACCTGGGACACCCAACATTTTCCCTCTTAGATGAGCCATTCCATGATGGCATATATCACTGTGTTTATGGCATTCTAATGTATGAAACCCCATGCTTATGATTCATATGTTTAGACAGATATACATATATTTTGGTCTCAAATGTAGTAATCAATAAGTTGGGAGTCACAGTACAATGGGGGACCCACCTGTCACATGTGGCACACTGTAGTGTTGCATAGCCAAAACCATTTTTGTTGATGAAGGGAAACAGGGAATGCAAGAAATTAATCTGAATGGTGGGGACTTGGATTGCCCCTGGTGTGGACTGAGTAGATCATCAGATATTGATAATTTCAAGTCTCTCAGCATTCTGAATTCGTTGTATAATACAAATTTATGAGGGTCACATTGAAGCTAAACAGCTGGCTTAAAACATTCATGCCACTGGTTCCCATGAACCATCTGGGCCATATCCAGCTCCACACACCCACCTTTGGGAATGACCACTGTGGTCCACATAGAATAGAATGGCTGCCAGAAGGTTGGAGGTATCCAGAGCAACAATCTCCCCTTTGGACCTCTGATCCAGCCATCATTAAAAAGCTTGACTGGTTGATGCCACACATTCACACCATCCTGCTGGATGCTATCAAGGAGTTGTTGACAATCATGCAGTGCCTGTGAAGGGAGTGATGAAAAGCAGACTGAGAAGGCTTTCATAAATCCAGGTTAGTATTAGTTGAGTGAATTTACAAAACATGACAGGACAGGTGAGCAAGACTCACCTATCTGCACCCCTCCCTCAGCATCCCAGATCCTCACTGTCTTGTCATCTGACCCTGACACTATCCTCTTGCCATCAGGGGAGAATCCAACTGACCAGACCCCACCAGTGTGCCCCTCAAGTGCCCCTCCTATCTGCACCCCTCTCTCAGCATCCCAGATTCTCACTGTCTTGTCATCTGACCCTGACATTATCTTCTTGCCATCAGGGGAGAATCCAACTGACCAGACCCAATCAGTGTGCCCCTCAAGGGCACCTCCTATCTGCACCCCTCTCTCAGCATCCCAGATCCTCACTGTCTTGTCATCTGATGCTGACACTATTCTCTTGCCATCAGGGGAGAATCCAACTGACAAGACCCCACCAGTGTGCCCCTCAAGTGCACCTCCTATCTGCACCCCTCTCTCAGCATCCCAGATCCTCACTGTGTTATCAGAGGACCCTGACACTATCTTCTTGCCATCAGGGGAGAATCCAACTGACCTGACCCAATCAGTGTGCCCCTCAAGTTCATGTCCTATCTGCACCCCTCTCTCAGCATCCCAGATCCTCACTGTCTTGTCAGAGGACCCTGACACTATCCTCTTGCCATCAGGGGAGAATCCAACTGACCTGACCTGACCAGTGTGCCCCTCAAGTGCACCTCCTATCTGCACCCCTCTCTCAGTATCCCAGATTCTCACTGTGTTGTCATCTGACCCTGACACTATCCTCTTGTCATCATGGGAGAATCCAACTGACAAGACCCCACCAGTGTGCCCCTCAAGTGCACCTCCTATCTGCACCCCTCTCTCAGCATCCCAGATCCTCACTGTCTTGTCATCTGACCCTGACACTATCCTCTTGCCATCAGGGGAGAATCCAACTGACCAGACCCAACCAGTGTGCCCCTCAAGTGCACCTCTTATCTGCCCCCCTCTCTCAGCATCCCAGATCCTCACTGTGTTGTCATCTGACCCTGACACTATCCTCTTGCCATCAGGGGAGAATCCAACTGACCTGACCCAATCAGTGTGCCCCTCAAGTGCCCCTCCTATCTGCACCCCTCTCTCAGCATCCCAGATTCTCACTGTGTTGTCATCTGACCCTGACACTATCCTCTTGCCATCAGGGGAGAATCCAACTGACAAGACCCCACCAGTGTGCCCCTCAAGTGCACCTCCTATCTGCACCCCTCTCTCAGCATCCCAAATCCTCACTGTCTTGTCAGAGGACCCTGACACTATCTTCTTGCCATCAGGGGAGAATCCAACTGACCTGACCCAACCAGTGTGCCCCTCAAGTGCACCTCCTATCTGCACCCCTCTCTCAGTATCCCAGATCCTCACTGTGTTGTCATCTGACCCTGACATTACCCTCTTGCCATCAGGGGAGAATCCAACTGACCAGACCCAACCAGTGTGCCCCTCAAGTGCACCTCCTATCTGCACCCCACTCTCAGCATCCCAGATCCTCACTGTCTTGTCATCTGATGCTGACACTATTCTCTTGCCATCAGGGGAGAATCCAACTGACAAGACCCCACCAGTGTGCCCCTCAAGTGCCCCTCCTATCTGCACCCCTCCCTCAGCATCCCAGATCCTCACTGTCTTGTCAGAGGACCCTGACACTATCCTCTTGCCATCATGGGAGAATCCAACTGACCTGACCCAACTAGTGTGCCCCTCAAGTGCACCTCCTATCTGCACCCCTCTCTCAGCATCCCAGATTCTCACTGTCTTGTCATCTGACCCTGACACTATCCTCTTGCTATCATGGGAGAATCCAACTGACCTGACCTGATCAGTGTGGCCTTGTATTGCAAGTTGAGCAGCTGGCCAATCTTTAAGCCCTCCTACAGAAACTCCAACAAGGAAAGAAAATTTCGGCAAAAGCATTCTTGAAAGCATGGTGTTCAAGGGTGTGAATGGCAATGCAGATACATAGAGGTGTGGGGCACTGTGTGAAATTATGCCACCAAAATTCTGCAGAAACTTGATCCCATCTCGTGCAAATGCCAAGGTATTGTCAAAACCACTTGTATCCTTGCACTTCAAATTAGATGAGATAAAGCATCACTATGTTCACCCACCTTTAGCCATGCTATAGTGGACACCAGAGCTCTCGTAGCATGTCCGAGTCCACTGAGAAAGCTCAGCGTCTCAAACCAAAACAAAAGCTTTTCACACCCAACAATACCCTCTACCAGTTTCGCAAGCCTCGAGTCAAACTCCGTTCTTTCCAGATGGTGGGCCCAATATTGACACGAATAAGATAGATTGAGAGTGATATTTCTGTTGACTCTATCCTGCAAGTCAATGACCTCACAGTTGCTGCAGTAAGAACTCTCCAATCCACAAATGTTAAATTCGAGGTCGTCGTTAAGGGTCTGCAAGGATGCGAAGGCAAGGAGCTTGTGCATGCTAGATGCACCGACGAAGTACACCCCGCTCCGTGTATGATTAGTGAGGAAGTCATAAAATGATGCATGGAGAGGCCGGACGACGGAACACCTGTCCGCAATCCCGCTCAACAGCGGTGCCATGAATTCGAGAATGATAATTATGTCGAAGTGGTCTTCCTCTGGGGGGAAGTGAGTTCGCATCTTATTTAAGGCATCCAGTGGCAGAGGTACAGACGTCGACATGATCTGTTGCATCACGGAGCAAAATCGTGCGAGTGTCATCTCATCTTGTGGCACAGTGTCCTGCAAGATTGTTTTATACATGACGTCCAACAAGGTTCCCCCAGCTCCGCGGTGAGGGAACATCACCTCGTTATAGCGCTCCATTATCGTCCGACCTGGCCTATTAGGCTTGATGAACTTGCAGGCTAGACGAGCCCATTCAAATAGGCCATCTGATTTTTGAGCAATGCTCCGAACTTCTGTGGCTCCAATCACCGCATGACCCTGAAACTCCTTGGAAACATAGAGTCGGATGTCGTCCTCAGCCGCTTGTGCGGATATGGCATCCAACAAGATAGTCTTCACGTGCAGAGCGGTACTCAGGACACGTGCGATATCGGGCAGCGGTCTGGACGTGAGAAGGATGCGGAAGTTGGAGGGCAGGTGGGGAGCTTCAGCTGATGTGAGTAGAGACAATAAGTGCTCCCTTGAGGTGTCCGACCCGCTTTCATCAAGGGCGTCTATTACCACGACCACATTCCCAATGATCATCCCGTTAACCTGAGACAACGGCTCCAAAATCAGTCGCTGCCACTGCTGCGTCACGTCAGGCGTAGTCTTGAGGGAGCGGTCGCTTGCGACGATGTCCGCCAGTGCGTGCCGAAATGCTGGCTCTCGGTCAGCCAAATCACGAGCGATGGTCGTCAGAATTTTTTCATGCCGGCGTTCAATGTGCCTGTCACGAGCAAAACAAAAGCAAGACCCAAGTCCTCCCACGTCCTTGACCCATGATGCAATTGTATGCGCAATGGCCGATTTTCCCCTTCCGGCCTGCCCGTGAAGCCACAGGATGCGCGGAGCGTTGACGTCAGGATCCTGAATCCAGTTCATGATTTCCCGCAAAATCTCCGTCCTCGTCCCCTCGAGACATTTCTTCGTCAGGTTGAGGCCCGCGCCATCTGCGTAGGCCATGCCGTCGAGATTCGAGTCTTCAGACATGCGAGTCAAGTATTCTGTTATGTGGTATGTGTTAACTTGAATGTCCCGAACGGCACGATCCCGGTATTGTTGCATGAGGCTGTCTAGGGTCTTCACGTAGACATTGATGACGGTCTGTGTCTCGGAGAAAATATTCTTTCCCACTCTTCTCCCTGAAGACGTGTTGTGTAAGATATGGAAGCCGAGATGAAGATTACATAACCCACAGAACCTGGTTGTTGCGGAATAGTTGCTGATGAACCACGCAGAGTCGCTCATCGCTCGTGCGATCTTTGCGAGGGTATCTCTCATTTTGTCGATACTGTTGATACTTTCATCTTCTGTAAGAAATTCGTATACGCCTCGCACCCTGTCGAGGAGATCGGACACTGCATTGTCAACGTTCGCTTGATTGATAACCAGCTACAGACGACTATGTGAGACACGATACGAAAATGCCAGTAGTAAGTAGAAACAAACCTGAGAAGCAGCAGTTAAAATTCCTAGTGCAGCCTGGGCATAAGGATGGACCTGGTGCACGCATGCGATCACTGCTTGGATGGAAAGCATGAAATACTTACGTTGGCAAGAGTGGAAACCACTTGATTGAAAACTTTGAAAGGTTTGAGATGTGTATCACTCAAATTTTGAATTCCGGAGAACGTAGTATTGGCATTATCGACGGCGTCTACAACACCTTGTGCGATATGCGGGATTGAACGAATGCCGTCGAATTTTTCTACTGCGGCATCGGTATCCTTACCAGCCAATGCTGGCGTGAGTGCTGGTTCTGGTTCGGCCATTGAATTTTTAGCCTGTCCAACAGAATCACTTGATTATTGTGTAACTGAACATCACAGATCACATACGTCCCTGGGTGGAACTGTGGGGAACTTCTCCTTTTGCTCTTGTGCTCCTCCACTAGTACTTGTTGCAACAACCTGCTTAATAGTCATCATCAGGTTAATTGGACGGGAGAGATCACAAACATCCTGCTCTAGAGTTGCCTGAAACTGTTCTTTTTCTTCCTGAGCTCCTCCACTGGTCCTTGCATGAGCGATTTCTGTCGTGGTAGGGATCGAAAGCCTGTGGTTCGATCGCTTGAAGATGTGCCCCATTCTGGCCAGCGAGGTCATACTCGGTGCGAAATGCCTCGCGCGAGACTCAGACGGTCCTGGCGACTGCTTCTTTGCAGATCGATAAATACATATCGGTGAAGGGATAGTTTACGCACCGTAGCAAGGCCGTCCGTCGAATTAGATGTCTTCACAAATCCGAAAAGACGACATTTCTTTGACTGTGTTCTAGCCATTGAGAAATAGGTATATCACAGATTGGAACTTTGGTTTGAGGTTGAGCGTAAGCGAAGGAGTGCCGCATCCCCGACTCCCACGAAGTGGGGAGGAGGGTTTTGTCCGCAGCAAATGTCCAGGCACCTGTCAAATGACTTGCAGGCACGTTCGCACAGTTTCACATGACCTTTTTTTCCTAATTTGAGAAGTATCATGTGACCTACTATCTTGTACTAAGCATCACCAAAATTGTCAAACAGTGAGATACAAATATATACAGAGATATCTGATGTAGACACTGGTGATGTTGTAGACAATGGGAGGGTATACATATATTAAGATCTACGAAAACACTTATTTACAGTGGAAGCCTTGTCAACACTGGCATTGAATAGATTACTGACAGGTTTTCATAGTCTCACTTGTTGTTGTTGTTCACTCCTCAAGGACATAGCACATGACATCTGCATATATTAACAATCATATGAGTATACACCACTGTAGATATTGCTCCACTCCAACCCCCCACAGCCATTGCCATGGAATGCCAAACTGGATATGTTTTGCAAAAGAGTGGGGTGGGGATCCTTCTCACTACATTCTTGCAACATGTCCTCTGTAGTGGGTGGGGATGTGATATCTTGAAAGCATTTAGTGTTCTCATCTCTGAATGATCAATGAGCACTTGAGAAGTGGTTATGAGCAACTCTGTAATGAGACAGATGCAACCAATGGATGAGAGGTCTGTGGTGCAAGTGGCTGCAATAAAAAAAGACTGCTCATGGACTCACCAGTGCAGACTGTTACTGAACATATCAAGTGTGAACACACTATGTGCACATACTTTGTGTTCTACTAGCATGGGACCATCAGCCATCTTCAGTCTGTAAAGAAAAAAGAGGGACACACCTGTGTCCAGTGCACCATTGAGGTTGACTTTGAAAAGTAGTTCAAGAAGTCTCAACAAAGTTTGCTTCTATCTCAGGTTCATATCAAAGCAGGAAGAGTATGTCACAGGGCTGGATGCTGAATCATGGAGGCAGATTATCCTGGGTGTGTTGCCTGTTGATGTAGCTTGAGCATTCTTTGACCACAACCAAACAATGCATATAGGGACCCCACATCACAAAAGCATTTATATCTTCCTGATGAAAGTACAACCTGATCTTCAGACATACATGAGAAGCTGGAGAATAACTTATCTTGTGAGAAAGAGGATGACTTGTTAGATGATGACTTGTTTCTGCTGGTGGGAGGCTCTGTGGTGCACCATATATGCTGGGTATAGTCCAGGTGGTCTTGAGATACAGAGATTGGGAGGTCCATGCTTGCTGCAGGCATCATGTCAAGGAAGCATGTCAAGGAAGGAGATGGGGGGAAGCAAAGAACAGGCACTGGTGATAAGGTTGTCACCCATGTGATCATGACCATGACACTGAGTAGGGACAGACTTCACAGAATTGAATGCACCTTCACATTACATAATATTGCTGGGTGCAATGTGTGATTCAATGCAACTGGCAATGTGATGTGCATACAATGCATTATCACTGGTTATATTTCACTACCAAGTGCAGTGTAATGGTAATCCACAAGTCAACAGTATACTTCTGGTGATGAATATATCCATCAATATGTATAGGAATGTACAGTAGAGATATTATATAGTGGCTGGCAAGTGCCAGGTGTTAGCATTGATTGGTAGGTACTTTGTCATTGGCTCAGAGATCAACAAGATGACAAAGGTGCATGATATTGCCAGACCAAGTCATGGCATGGCAGTGGCACAGCCCCCCTGAATTATATTCCTTATTGAGTAATAGCAGAGTTTGACAATTTTGGTGATGAAGGTAGTGGACATTTGAACTCTACCATAATCATGTGATGCATCACACAGTGATGCTGTGCTGTTAACTCCTTTGACAAGTGAGTTGAAATGACCCAGAGGCTGATAACATCCACAAAAATCATAGTATTTTAGTCTGGGTATAGAAGTTAATTACAATAACAGGATTTAAATGCATTATATGGAAATATAGAAAGATTGAAGAGCAAGAATTAATTTGTTAGTTGAATGGCAATCTGAGTGTTATCAAATTCAAGTAGTATACTTGCTGGGAGGACACAGTGACCACAGTATTTCTTGACTGCCCAGGCAGCTTGTTGACTGTTAAGTCCCTTTCTGTATCCATCCATAAACCATGATATGATCTGATTGTGAAGCTAAACCTGGAACATATGAACTATGACTAATCACTAGTGGACTCCTCTATGCACTCTTCATCCAAGTCCAAGTCTATGTTGAGGCCAACCTTTTCCTTTTCTTTGTCTAGCTCATCCAAGCACTTCCCTTTCTTTGAATGTAGATTTCCTGTCCAAGTTGTGTCACTTTGCCACTTTTGTGCCATTTGTTGGACTGGATACTGTAGTCATGCTTAGCACATTCCATGTTTGGATTGTTTGTATTCAAAGTCACACACTGTGTGTAGGTTGTAGCTCACAAAATTAATTACATTCACAATTCCTTTGTAAAGCTGAACCAAACTATTTTTTCATATTGGCTGTGGTCCTGTCTACAATTAAGTGCAGGCAATTCTTGAGATGCCTCTTCTACAAGTTGTTATTGAATTAACAGAGCATTTGTCATGCTTATCATGTGATTATGGTAGAGTTCAAATGTCCACTACCTTATTTGCATTTGCATGCATTTCAAACATTGTGCCATTTGCATTTTCTCCACACCTTGCAAGGGCATGATTATTCCTTCCTGAACAATACTCATCACAGCTGGCTTCACTGGCACCATGTAAGTTCTTTTTGCTATTGTCAGTTGTTTTGTTCATCAAATCTTTGCTTCAGATTCAATGTAAAGGACCCATGCCATCATGCTTGTGTGCTTGATGAGGATATATGTCCTCATGGCACTGCTCATGATATATGTGATTACCCTGTACTATGATGTGCTTTATTATATGTATTATCATCTTTTGTGTTTTGACAATGTCCAACTTTTGCAACTGGTTATCAAACACACTATTTGTTCATATATGATGGCATCACTATCAGTGGTGTAAATGTATCATGTGACATTTCATCATTTGAGTGTTCTTCTCTTGTAGCTTGTTTCAAAAGTCTAATTTCTTGTAGCATTCCCCTGCAATACATCCTTGATACCAGAGTGAATGAGCATCCACAATGGCTGTTCTATTCCAACAACAATTATGAGGAAAAGCTTGCACTTCTACCTAATGATAGTCTCATTTCATGCATTTCTTGTACTGGTTCTGTGCAGTTGAAATCACATAACAAAATCAGTTATGCTGGTGAGATACTCCAGCATCCTTTCCACAAACACATTGAACTAATCCACTCACTCTACTTGATTTCTTGAAAAATGTTGAGTTGCTTCCTGGTTGTGCATGACATGTTCATGCCCTCATTTCCTTGCATTTTGAGCAACTATTTGGAAAAGAAGTGAGTGCTGCTTTCAGATTAAAAATTGGTAACTTTAAGTGAGCTTGAAGATACTAACATGTGTGTTGACAACATGTGATGCATCAATGTTCAGTGTCAAACAATGGCCTATGTATTTCTTGTTGTGAAAGAGCAGCATAAATACTTTTGCTAAAACTCCATCATTTACATGCATGTATGTTGATATTCTTGGACTGCCAGACCAGCAATACATATACAGTATGTCTTTTGAGTCTTGAATCAGAAGGAGTTGGGGACTGGCACCTGTGCCACTACTGATGCAAGTCTGTATGGTAGCCTCAGGTCACCTGTGTGTCACCATTCACATTACATACATATTAGTAATACAGCCATGCCACAAGCTCATTACTACAGTTGACTCTCTCACACAGTGGTGGTTTCAATGTTTTCACACTCTCTAATGAGTATTTGAACAGCACCAAAATTGTCAAACAACAAGATACAAATATATACAGAGATATCTGATGTAGGCTCTAGACAATGGGAGGGTATATATTAAGATCTATGAAAATGTTTATTTACACTGGAAGCCTTGTTGACACTGGCATTGAATAGATTACTGACAGGTTTTCATAGCCTCACTTGTTGTTGTTGTTCACTCTTCCAGGATATAGCACATGACATCTGCATATATTAACAATCACACCAGTATACACCACTGTAGATATTGCTTCACTCCAACCCCCCACAGCCATTGCCATGGAATGCCAAAACTGGATATGCTTCACAAAAGAGTGGGGTGGGGATCTTTCTCACTTAGTGATCCACAGGGGTATCAAGTACCCATGGGGGCACAGGTAGGGGTACTGCAGGTTGTCAGAATATTAGTTGTCACTTGTCAAACTCACAAGACATATATTTGACATATGATTGACTGATGTGATTTAGTTTTTGAGATATTGTCTCCAGCTACAGATATAAGTTTGTAGTCATAGTCTGTACACTGCAAGCATTTCACAATTTTTCATGCCAAAATATGCTGAAAAAATTGAAAAAAGAGATACTCTTTTATTTCAGCTGTTTTCAAAGAAAAAAGGTGAATATAATGTAATGTTTTCATTGTCTTTTCTGCCAAAAAACATGAATTAATGGTAATGCCCATTAGGTTCTTCACTAATGGGTATTAGCATCAATGAATGTTTTTTAGTAAATCATGGAAAGAAAACAAAGTGTTATTATTGCCTTTTCTCTTTGAAAACATCTGTTGAAAAAGAGTATCTCTTTCTTCGATTTTTTCAGCATGTTTTCTCAAGAAAAATTGTGAAATGCTTGCAGTGGTAGCTACATTGCATTTGCACCTGGTTCACACCCATCCATCACCATGATCCTCAGCCCATGAATTCTAACACAGGTATGGGTATGGGTTGCAACTCCCATACCCTTACCATACCTGTGACCTGTGGTACTGCACCTGCAACCTGTTGTACCTATGACCCATAGGGAAATGCATGGGTGTCAGGCACCTATGATGGGTCATGGGTATGGGTGCCCACAGGTGTGGGTGTGGTTCAGCCCCATGGTACCCATGACCCATGGGTTGTAGGCCACACCCATACTTGTACCCATGGCTAGGGATAAGCAGGGGTATAGGGTACCCACCATGGGTATTGGTGACAGGTTAACATGGGTATGGGTCCAGGTTGCAATCTCAGTACCCATTGGAAACCCAGACCCATGGTTGGTACCCATTGGCACCCTGTTAATAGACCAGACCCTTCAGTCAGATATGTATTGGCCTGAAACTGGGACACCCAACATGTACAATTGAGCCTAAAGGTGGGCTTAGCTGACACTGGCCAACTGGCCCTGAGGGGGATAGGCTGAGGTGTAAAGGTGTTTTGGCTGACATGTCTGGGGGATGGCCCACCCCCTGGAAGTGGGGTCAGCCTACCTGGCTGGGGGATGGCCCACCCCCCCAGAAGTGGGATCAGCCAACCTGGCTGGGGGATGGCCCACCCCCCTGGAAGTGGGATTGGCCAACCTGGCTGGGGGATGGCCCATCCCCATGGAAGTGGGGTCAACAGGGCTGGGATCAGCCATTGGATACAAGTCACAGCCCCACACTGAGGGGCATCCATGTCAAATGAAAACACTAGTGATGCCACAGATGGCTTGAAGGTCCAGGACAGTGGGGGATGCCCTATGGTCCTGGAAGTGGGGTTGGCCAACATGGCTGGGGGGAGCCCCACCCCCCTGGAAGTGGGGTCAGCTGACATGACTGGGAGATGCCCCATGGTCCTGGAAGTGGGGTCAGCCCACATGGCTGGGGCATGCCCTGCAGTGCTGGAAGTAGGGAGCCCTACCCCCCTGGAATCCACCTGGATGTGGGGTCAGCTGACATGCCTGGGGGATAATCATGAAAGGTGCCTCTTTCAATCTAGATAATTTCCTACCCCCCTAGAAGTGGGGTCAGCCACCATGACTGGGGGGTGCCCCATCTACCTGGATGTGGGGTCCACCCATGGCTGGGGATAATCATGAAAGGTGCCTCTTTCAATGTAGATAATTTCCTACCCCCCAGGCAGCAGGGTCCCACAACATGACTGGGGGATGCCCTGTGGTCCTGGAAGTGGGGTTGGATGGCATAGGTGTGGAGTACTAACCCCACCCTCCTGACAGGGGGATCAGCTGACCTAGGTGCAGCATAGCCTGCCCACTTGAAAGGGGGATCAGCCAACTTAGGTGCAGGATGGCCTACCCACTTGAAAGGGGGATCAGCCAACTTAGGTGCAGGATAGCCTACCCACCTGAAAGTGGGGTTGGCAGACCTAGCTGGAGTTGGTCATGATTTAATTCCCTGGGCCTCCAAAATTGTACATTCTGATCTAAACTGTCATCATATATCTACCCATCAAAGTCCCATGACCCTCCTGGTTTGATTCCATGTTCTCACTCCCCTCTTCCCATTTTCCCCACCCTCCTTGTCCTTTTCCCCATCTTGCTTTGCCACCTTCTTCCCCCTAGTTACAATCCCACTCTCTGCCCTTTTCTGTTTTTGAGTAGGTACCACAGGAGGAACTTCCTCCTCTTCCTTCTCCTCATCCTCCCTACATCAGCAAGATGGCAAAAGATCTGATGGTCTGGAAAAATCTGGAAAAATCTGAGGGCTGGTCTGGCAAACTGGTGATCTGAGAATTTCTGGAAATATCTGAAAATGTCTGAAAACTTCTGAAAATTTCTGGAATCAGAACTTCTCAGACATTTTCAGAAATTTTCAGAAAATCCCAGTTCACCAGTTTGCCAGACCAGCTCTCAGATTTTTCCAGATTTTTTCAGACTGTCAGATCTTTTGCCATCTTGCTGATGTATCACTCCCACCCATCCCAGCACCTTCATCCCCCTCTTGGGGCTCCTTCATGCCTGAACTTTGCTCCAACCATGCAACTATCAACCCCACTATATCCATCACATTCTCTGCCCTCTGGATACCAAGCTCAGAGTTCAGCAAAAATTGGAGGTGACTGACCAAGGGATCATCCTCTTCAACTTCCTGTGCATGACTACATTCCCTCATCAGCAGACCAAGTCCCAGCACCACCTCCCCACCCAATGAGGAGGAAGTGAACCTCACACTTTGTAATTCCCCAAGGGCCTTCCAAAAACAAGTGACATTTGCTGATCTCCCCATCATAGTAGCTCAAGTATTCAAATGCAAGTTAACTCTACTTTTACAAGCACTGAAGTCCATGTTCATCAATGCCAGTCACATTGAATACTGCATCTACAGTGTCAAATTCCAAAAACATGGGTTACCTCATGCCCATATCCTAATAAAGTACTCCAAAAATTGTGAAGTACCTGCCAACATTGACACCATCATACAAGCAGAGATTCCTACAAATGCTGGTGATGCCCAACTCATGAGGACATTTATGACTCATAACCATCCTCCCCAACATTGTCCACCATCATTGTATTGCCAAACATCTCAGGCAGATGGATCATGCAGCTGTCACTTTAACTATCCTCATTTGCTGCAGCCTACAACAACCACGGATTCTAATGGTTGTGTTCATTATCAACAAAGACATGAAGGTGATGAGATGATTGTAGCCCACAACCTCCCACTCCTATGTAAATTTCAATGTCATCTCAACTTCAAAGTCTGCAGTACATCACACATCTTTCAGTATCTCTTTAAATATGTTCACAGAGGTAAGTCACTTGCAAGATAACTCCTAGCACTCTCAGCTCATCCATATCAGGTCCTGATTATGCCTGCTACAATGTTTGTCTCACTGAAGATTCTGAAGAAGATCCCATTGATGTAATCAATGATTATTGGAATAGTAGATATCTTTTGGCAGGAGAAGCTGTCTGGTGAATTTTAGGATATCACATCACTCACAAGAAGCCAGCAGTAACTGCCCTCCCCATCCATCTACCTACATCACAATCTCATTTCCAATATTATGGGTCAAGCAGTCCCCAAAGTATGCTGTCCCTTCTACATCATTATTTCCTGCAACCCAAAGAAGACTTCCACAACAACCTAGGGATAACACAACAATTCTGTGACCTCACATACATTGAGTACTACACTCTATTCCATTTAACATCCCCTTCTGAAAACAATGTTGCTGCCATCTTCGAAGAATGTCCTAATGCAGCTGGCAGTCCATGAATGAATGTAGTACTTCAAAATGCAAAATGTCCCCATGTATGTCATATAGAAAGTATATGTCCATCACAAGGTGAAGTATTTTACCTGTGAACTATATTGCAAAGCCATGCTATTACCAGTTACAATGATGCCTTATCCATGGATGGACATCATTATGCCACCTTCCAAGAAGCAGCTATGGCACTTGGTATTTTCACAGACCAAAACAAAGCACACCATGCCATGCAATCTATATATGCACTACACATGCCTCACCAATTATGGTATCTTTTTGTCCATCTTCTCATTAATGACTGCACACCTCAGCCACTCTCCCTCTGGCAGGACTTCCAAGATGAACTTTCTCTCAACTTCCACATCCAAATACAAGATCTGGAAATTTCTCACAACAATGCACTGCAGTCTGTTGCAAAGGCACTAGAAGAACATGGAAAAATGCTTTGTGATTATGGATTGCCACAACCATGTCAGGTGTGCAGTGAAGTATCCCACAAAAGACTAAAATGGACAACCAAGACTAGGTTGTTCAGCAAAGCCACAGTGTATTCTTACACTCATATGACACAACAACAGAAGGAGGTATTTGATGCCATCATTCAGGCTACTGTTTGCAAAAAAACATTATATGCATTCATTGATGGGAAAGCAGGAATGGGTAAAACATTTTTAGTTAATGCCATATGCAACAAACTCCATTCTCTCAATCTCATTGTACTGCCCACTGCTACAGCCACTTCCACAGCCCTACTATATCCTGGAGGAAGAACAACACACTCAATGTTTAAAGTACATGCTACAAACACCAACTCCAACACACCACTAATATGCTGTAGGTGCCCATAAACAAACATAATGAATTCCTAGAATCATCAATCAAACTGAATTCTGCTTGTGTGGAACTCATCAAAGAAACAAGTCTTATTATATGGGATGAAGCTCCTATGGCCAACCATGCCATCCTAATGTGCATTGATGACATCTGTTGCAAAATCATGCAAAATCATGTTCCCTTCAGCAGCAAGACAATTGTCTTACTAGGGGACTTTTGACAGACATGTCCTGTCATATGTGGTGGATCTTGTAAACAAGTAGTGGACACATCAATTCAATCATGTTTTCTTTGGCCAGAATTCATGATCTTCCACCTCACAAGTCCCATTCGAAATGCACAAGATCCCAAACTCTCTTCATTCATTGACTCTGTAGGCAATGGTGACAGGCCCAAGGTTTCAACAGACTTATTCACAAAAGCTGCCAATCACAATGAACTAATGAAATATGTCTATTCTCTGTGATGAAACCTAAACAACAAGTGTTGTAGGCTCACCAACAAGAACCAGACTAGAAGGGACAAGGTTGGAAGCAGGGGTTTTAGGTGTCAAGACCCAAATGAACTAGCTTGGAGCTAGTTGGGCCATTGAGGTCCACTATATATACTACAGTACATGAGGTACAGGTGAGGACAATATGAGGCAAACACAAGGCAGGGTCCAGGGTATGACATAGCTATGACATCAGAGTGATGTCACAGTGGAGCAGAACAGTCCAGCCATGGCCCAGAAGGAAAGCATGAGGAGGACATGAGGCAGGGGTCTAGACTGTCCTAGATCAGACTAGAGCCTGATGAGATAAAGGGGAGATTAGATAAGACAAGGCAGAGATAAGATGGGGAGATAAAAGATAGGAGAATTAGATAAGATGAGAAAAGAAAATGTACATCTCATAACATTCTCAACCAACCATCAGCCTGTTTAAGATGGGCTATACTTTGTCCAATGAATTATCAAATCCACAAACACAACTCTGCCATACTTTGTTGTTGTAATGGCCCACATTGAACTCACTTGGCTGCAGATTCTCTTACAGAGGTGGAGGATGCAGGTCTCTTACCACTGCAAAGTGTTTTAGACTATGTCACTCACTATACTCCACCTGGACTCCCACCACATTCACTAACCATCCATGTGGGTGGCATCTACTGCCTCATCCACAATTTTTCTCTGGACCACACTTTAGTAAAAAACTGTAGAGTAGTGGTCAACACTCTAGGTAATCAACTGGTCATGGTAACCACTTTGAACACTGACAACAACTGACATTACAAACCAAACAGCAACATCCTCATCCCCCAAATTACATTTAACTCTGAACTTCATATGGGGCATACTCTTCTATGCCACCAGTTTCCTCTCACACCTGCATATGCAACAATGTTCAACAGTTGCCAAGGACTCACTCTCAACACCATTGGAGTGGACCTCACAAAACCTGTCTTCAGCCATGGCCAACTATATACAACACTCTCTCACATTCACCATCACAATCATGCTCACATCTTACTCAATAAAAATGAAAATACAACTATGAACCACTGCAAGCATTTCACAATTTTTCTTCAGAAAACATGCCGAAAAAATTGAAGAAAGTGATACTCTTTTTTGACAGCTGTTTTCAAAGAGAAAAGGCAAAAATAATATTTTCTTTTCTTTGCATGACTTTCCAGAAAACATTGATTGATGGTAATACCCATTAGCATAGAAGCTAATCAGCACTACCATCAATTCATTTTTTTGCACAGAAAAGACAAAGAAAACAAAATATTATATTTGCATTTTTTATGTGAACACAGCCCAAATAAAAGAGTATCTCTTCTTTCCATTATTTTCAACATATTTTGGCAAGAAAAATTGTGAAATGCTTGCAGTGAACATTACTTTTCACGAATTATTACTGTAATTACCTTATTTAGCATATAAACACAAAACATACTACCTTGCACACAAGACTGCCAAAACGAAGCGAGGTGTGTCTTGTTACACAGCAGCAGCTTCAATATTTTCACACACTCTAAAGAGTATTCGACAGCAAAAATGACATGTTTTATTATGATTCAAATTAATGGGCTCTGACAAGATTTTATTCCAAGAAGATTTAGAATTTTTATTACCAGTCTATACTGGGAGAAACATTAGATATCCATCCAAAGACAATTGAAAATTATATATTGTGTGAATGTCATAAGGTTATTGACAATAATATCTGCCCAATACTCTCTTAGAGCATGAGAAAATATTAAAGCAGCCAATGAGGAACAAGGGTTCAATATTTTCTCATGCTCTAAAGCATATTGGGCAGATATTATTGTCAATAACCTTATGACATTCATGCAATATATAATTTTCAATTGTCTTTGGATGGATATCTAATGTTTCTCCCAGTATAGACTGGTAATAAAAATTCTAAATCTTCTCGGAATAAAATCTTGTGAAAGCCCTTTAATTTGAATCATAATAAAACATTGCATTTTCACTTTCCAATACTCTTTAGAGTGTGTGAAAACATTGAAACTGCCACTGTGTTATATATTACCAGTTCTGTGTATGGTGGCTGGTGGGAATGTCACACCATCTATAGACTGTAAATAGTGTCATTCATGATCTAACGCGAGTGACGCGACGCGGCGTGGAATTCCCAACACTCGTAACTCGTGTCTGCATATCGCAGTATCATGAGCACGCAGTTTGTCGATCTTATTTCTATGACCTTTGGAAGACGATCTGATTGGGGCTTTTTTTTTTGCAGCGTTCGCGTTCCATTCTCTGAAGAACATGATATGTATTTGATGAAATATCTCGCCAAGTATTGCCCGAGTAAGCAAGGCCGTGCGGGGAACAGCGTGTATAAGGATCTTGTGGAAAACGTACGTACGCTCACCGAGTTGCTCCAGTAGTTATCCTCGTCACATAGATATGCGACACTTACGATGAGTGCGGCAGGCTGAAGGACACTGGCCATGGGCGAGACACCACACTTGGCAGTCATGGCGGGAACGATATAAGAAGAATGCGAAGTACTTTGATCCAAAGATATTAAGGTATCAGCAGAGACATGGGATCCGACCCACCGATTCTGACGATGAACGTCCGGGAACAAAGCGAGTAAAGCCACCCCGAGTTGTCAACTCATCGCGAGCCTCAAAAATTCCTCGTAAACGAGTGGCTCGAGATATATCCCCCGAGATGCAGCAGTCCCCAGCCAAACGACCAAGGGTAGTTAAAGCCAATACCAGCGCAAAGGCCACACAGACTAGCGAACGTCACCCCGCATCCCCAATCCCAGATTCCGCGGACAGAAAATCGAAGTCAGAACGCTCTGATTCCAGAATAGCAACATCACCGACGAGGTAAGTGTTCATATACCGTCAAAATCATAATATTGAGCTCTAAGTACAGTCCTCCACGTGAGCCCCACCAGCAGTCAGCCCGATCTTCTCTACAACGCGAGACCGTTTCGTCTCCGCGACCTCGTGCCGTGACAAATGGATATAAGAACGACAAGGGCCCATCGGAAACCCCACAACATGACGAGAAGCAACGTCCCACTGAGGCAAATTCTCCCGCCATCTCCGCGGCCCAAGCCTCGCCGTCCGAGGAGCTACCTCAGAGGGAATTTCCCAATGCTCCAGCGCGTCGTCCTCTGCAAAAGCGACATCGCGAGCCCTCGAGCCCCTTCGCTTCTACACCACCTACTCCACAAACTGTTACGGTGAACAATATAACACCGCCAGAGCAAACTCCTATACGTGCTCCTCCACGAATTGTGGACACCGTTGGCAGGTCATGTTTGGTCGATCAGAGAGGCCGCACACCAAGACAGTATCCCGAAAGCGGCAGGGACGACGGAAGCGAGAATGGCATAGGCGAGACATGGCCACCTGTACGACTAGCGAAAGGGAAAAAACGTGCTGATACGAATCGCCCTTCTCATACGGTTGAACAACATCACCCTTTCAGTCAAATCCAGAAAACTAGCCAGCCGGATGCGAGTGCCAGGGCGGTTGAACGGCAAGAAGTAGACAATAGTCGGAGCAAACACGACCAGAGTACACATCGCCCTCACAATGGTCCTCACGTCCCAGCCGAGCGCGCACTACGCCCGCCGTCACGAAGTGCTGCCCCTGGCCCCGAACCTGAACCAAATGCAGAAACCAAGGCTACTCCTCCACGCGCATCCACGCCGTCTCCAACTGCAGGGATGCAGCCCTCCTCTCTTGGACGCGTGAGCCTCAGGCCGCTCAATGGCTCTAGGCTCGAACAAGTGCCGAGTGTCGACTTGACCGCCTTCTCAGCCTCTACGTCACACAGGCCTTCTCGATCCGCAAGTAGAATCCGCGCACGTCGATCCCTTCCCGCTCACCTCACATCCCTTAGCCGAAACGCGTCCGCACGCCCATCCATGTGGCCAAACTCACGATATAGTTCTCCCTTTTTCGCACGACCACACCGTCAAAGTCATTCGGAGCACGCATCAACCATTTCCAACGTCAATACTGCGCCCGCACACCCATTCCCTACGTCAGCTTTCACTTTCACACCACCCCTATACCTGCCTGTCCAGGCACCGCCCGCCAATGCTACACCACCACTGCGTAATCATGGACATAGCAGGCCTACCGATACTTTACTCACTCCACATCCACCGGATGTTCCCCTTGCAGCTGCTCAAGGACTGACGTCGATCTTGTCCGCCATGTCGGTTAATCACGGGCTCGCACTCGATGTCGTGATTGCAGTGTATAAACGTGCGGGAAGTCTGAGAGAGACGGATAGAGTACTTGAGGGTATGAGAGAGGCCGCGGAAGAATGGGCGGAGAGCGCACTCAAGAGGATGGGTCACCGTCGAGACTCTTGCGATCGCGCGGACACAGATGAATACTACGAACTGGAGCCACAGTATAGGAAAGAGAACGGTGATGTAGAAGATACCGGTACGCAACAGTCTCTTAGCCGTCGAAGAAGCCATAGGGGGTCCCAGCCTAGAAGCAGGCCGTCTACCACGGAACTAGACTACGTCCCCGTTCCTCCTTCCGTTGAAACATCGGAGTATTCGCCCCCCGAGACAACGAAAGCTGCGGAGTGGAAACGCCGCAGTATGGGTTGGACCTCAAGATCGCCCGTTGATGTCCATGGGAATGACAACACTATCCAGAGCAGCAAGGACGAAAACGACGAAGGCGAGCGTGGACAGGTCGAGCAGATGCTCGTCATTGGTGGAGCGGACGAAGAGGGAACAAGTGTGGAAAACCATCGGGTCTCCCAGATTCCGGTCACGCCTGGCGAACTCCCCCAGGATAGTGGTCCTGATATCGGTGCATTACTGCGAAACATGGCGCCTCAGGAGTTGGAAAAGGAGTTGGGAAGGGATAATCTACGGAGACAGATTGGCAATTTGTTCAAGGCAAAGTGCTGACTATTCATCTTCGGGGGACGAATCTCCACATAATTTCACCTAGTTGTACCCACTGAGAGCGGTGTCTCATCTACACTACAAGTACCCAAACACTTCGGGACGTACATTAAACCCTTAGCATGCCTATCTTACAATGCCTTTGAATTCTAAAGTACACCATCAACTGTCGTGCTAAGCATGATCTTGGATAAACCAAGCCTCGTTTTGCACCAGCATACTGAGATGCGTGCAACCGATTGAAGTTTCGAAATCCACTTGGAAGAAAGGAAGAGGCTACGTGGCGGCTACAGGGAGATCCCAAGTGCGTGCTCTGAATCTCTCGCGGTCTCGCCACTGGCTCTCGAAATATATGAACGTCACGACGATGTCGTCAAGGATGTGAATGCCTTCCGGGGGTACGAAGAGCGATGCAGATGGCTTGCGGTTCCAGGCCTTGAAGAAGCCCTGTGGACTTTGTAAGAAGGTGGCTATGTAAGCTGCATTGTTGCCAGCGTGGAGGGGTACGAGCTACATAGTAAAGCCGATCTCAGTGTGATGCGTTCTCGAGCCACAAGCTGATGATCGGGAATATCCCCACCTGTGCTCGATAGTTGCTTATCTGCCACTCGTATATGCGGCCATCCTGAGCCTGGAACTTTTCAGGGCTAGGAAGAGCAAAAAATATCTGTACTTGGAACAGAGATCAAATTGGCGGCAGGTAGCCCACACTCACGACGTGTACAAGCCTGTCTTCGTCATCTCCACCGATCTCGTTCCGATGACTACCTGGGGCCTGTCGTCAGGATTAGCAGGCCATTCTATGACGCCGACTTGTAATAGGCCGCCGACCGGGTCTCTACGGGTAACGGTGGTCGTGGCCCTGCTGCCGTGCAATGGTCGGGGGTAGGTAAAGGTCTCAGAGGTGTACGAGACTCTATTGTCTGTGGTGAGAAAGTCGGTCTGCAAAGGATCCCCTCTTGAGAGAATTAATTTCAGGGTAGACATATGTAGTACACGTATACGCCGCAGGGGCGCCCGACTTTGAGGGAACGTCTGGCGTCAGAGCCAGTGACAAGTGACTGTAGTTGAGTCTGGCTCGACGGCTGCCTTGTAACTTCAGACAAACGGACGGGGATGGACAGGGAGAGGTTGCGTGGGTGACTGGTGGTGGTCAAGCGCCAACGCAAAACGGCCAGCTGCTGTATCAACTCAAGTCCCTTGGCTTTCATTGAACAGACGCCCATCATGGGACACTCCACGTCGGTGCCTGGGAGCCGTGTCTTACGTAAGACATTGTTCCTAGCAACGGATATAATCGGAGTCATTCTATCCTCCGTCCAGCTCACGGGAAACCTAGTGAAACATGCACTGGAGAGAGAGATTATTACAAACGTGGATTCGACTTTCAACCGACGATGTTTCATGCAGCTATGGACATGGCCCATGCCTGGAGCTGCAGAAAATATTGTCAGTACTGGACATCGTGCATCATTGTTCCAACATGCTTTCATCAAGCTGACCAAAGTATTATGCGAAGGGTGGAAACTGAAATTGCACTGGGAGACAGGGGGTTCCCATGGTTAAGTTGATTGGGAATTGCCACCATCTCCTCAAGGTAATTTCCCAGTCAATGCCTACCACGAGTCTTAGCAGTTAGATCGTCATATCCACTAGCAGGATTATGCAGCCAAGCCAAAAGAATAGGTGCTACTTGCAAGAGTGACATTTATTCCTTTGGCTAAGTTACAAGTAGTGTCTTCCTAGCCTAGCTTGGCCCAAACCCACGGCCTGATGGCCGGGCTTACCAGTCGAAAAAAGAAAGGACGGACTCCTGAAATTGCAACTGACATGACTTCCAGGGATCGCCTTGTGGTTTAGCTTCTACTGGAAGTGGAATGCCGCCAGTCTAATTCCGCCACTGATAACCCTATGGACGAATTTGACCCTGCAGACCTTGCAACCCGTCCGAGGAGATTTCGTCTAACACGGCTTACAGTGTTATAAAATGCCACCTTCTGTTCCTTCCTTATTACGCACCGAGGTATACTGATGTGACATCGCATCTAACCTCCAGCTCTGACGTGTTGCGTATGTCTTTCACTGACCCTACAGTGTCCACTGGTAACGAGGGAGGGATCACCACGTAGTTGGAGTCATTGTAATAGGTAAGGTAAGGAAGCTCAAGCACAAGCCTCACCTTGTAAGAAAATGATGACGCGGTGTTCGCTGCAAGTCGGTCTCTCTGAGTCGCAATCCCATGAATGGAAACAATTGGGCTGGGAAAGGGCGTGTGGTCTTCGTGTACTAGGAGGCGATGTGATACCTAGACTGGTAGGCCAATGTGTGTCGTCAGGCGAGTGGACTTCGAAGTCTGCACAAGAGGTTGAGACGTCCACAAAGAGCATATACACATGCAAACGATGTCTACAACCCTGGTAGCGAATTCTTGCCATTGATCTTCTCACGTCTAGCGTTTCCACAAAGAGCGAAGAGAAGATGGTGTCATACGTGAACTCACCAATGCCAGAGAGCAACACGACTTCAGCGACGGGTGTCTAGAATACGAAAGCAAGAGCAACAAGGCACATGTCTGAGTCATCATAGACGTCAAATGTTGAAGTAGGGTTATTGCCATTGTGGATGCTCCTCCAGACTTGTGACGAACTTCAGTACACAAAGAACTACCACTTGCAAACGCAGGAATGATGTGAAGATGTTGTTGGTTATCGTGAAAGGATAAGATTGCTACAGAAGGTGGTTTGGGTGCTAGCACTCACACGAGTTGGGAATTTAGTGCCAAAATAAGTAACTACTGTACAGCCACCAGAGCACCCCAGGAGTGGGAAGGCGGGAGGGGCAACATTCGAGTTCGGCAGCATGCAGGCGGAAGGGTACAGGAGGGGGCCGACAAGCTCTGTTGACACTACTTACATGTATCTACCGCTCTAGCTAGCGAAAAGTGGTCAAAAGTACAAGAAACACGCCGGGAAAGGCCTGTAAAGTGATGTAAAGTCACTGTGAACCGTACGCTTTGTAAAGGGGCACGCAAAAGTTTCCAGGCGGGAGGCCAGCCGGTGCAAATTTTTGCTGCCCCACGCGGACCCCCTGAGCGTGTCGCCGACTTATTGACTTTGATTACTTACAGGCAAGCTACAGCACAGTAACAAGCACGATCCAAGCCAAGGGACCAAATAATAGAGTTACGTTAGCTATAGGGTCTTCACGAGCATATTCAACCGTTGGTTGTCACGCGCCACCACAAGGGACCGTGTTTTCCAGTAAGAAGTTCGCTGATTCCACGTGGAATACTCGAGGCATTGTGTGTACCTGTAGGTGGAGGTTGGCCAACTTCTTGTGAGGAAAAAAAATTACGCCGTGAACGCAACAAGGCCCAGGCCTGTCGGCATATATTCAACTGCGATGATCACGTAGGCTAGTCCTTCGACTGGTTAATATGAATGCGTTAGGCACTAAACTGAGTCAATATACATAATCCCGATGCGACTCGGCAGTCCGACGAACTACCAGGAGATACTACTACTTCACATGCTGCGAAGCTACTGACAGTTGGCATGGCTTGCAACAGTTCATGGGTAATTCCCGGCGAGAACTACAACCCTATTCGTCCTGGACACAATACAGCTTCTTGCGACTTTCAGATTCGGAGATGTCCTAGGTGAAGACTAGAAGATGGGGCACGGAATTATGAGACACGCACAGGTTGTTGTGGTCTGTCGTGACGCGAAGTTGGCTGAGATGCTGTGCATGGTAGTGATGGCTGCCAAATGTGGTGTCCATGCCATACAGGGTTGGCTCAGCGCGGTGGGTAGCACCGTAATTTGTCACATTAACATCGCACTAATCCCTCAAGCGGCTGATAGAATGTTCTCAACAGAAGGCGGTAGGTGTCTGCGGCGTCATAAAGACCCTTTCTGGGTAAAGTTTTTGTGCTTCCTTATACAGTGAGAAGCTCCGGTGGCGCAATATGTAAGGGTTTAAGCCACTAACCTTGGTTATCATTCTGGTAGGCCAACGGGTACAGTAGTAGCAATGCTATTACGCTCAAGTCGAGGTATATGTCGCCCCCACAGGGGTACATGGCAGAAAACAGAACGCTATAGGGGACGAAGTGGAAACCCGACGCAGACAAATGAAGGAATCATATTGTGTACTGACAGCGAAGGAATGATACCAATTCTGTAGTAGTGGGGCGGCCTTCGGGATTAGTAGCCCAGCATCTTTGAATGAAATTCCAGTGCTTGTCTGCAATATCCTGCGATGACGGACGTTCGGGTCGCAAGCCTCGGGCAATGGTGTATATTACCTGTTCGTCACGCTCGATATAGTGGTATGGAACCTGGCCGGTAAAAACCTTGGTTGCACGATATGAAAATGGGATAGGCGTTGACCACAAACAAACACCAACCTGTAGCATTAGACTACCAAACGAGTACACATCGCCTTCAAATGTGAAGTTGGCGTTTGTACCATCTCCATCTGGCGGAGTATGGAAGATGTCTGGCGCAACCCACCGCACAGCACGCCCCACAGGTGTAGAGAGGTATGGCGAAATCCTGAACTCTAGGATCAATGGCAACAAACCATAATCCACAATATACGGGCTTCCTTGGGTGTCAAGGAGGATATTTCCCTGTTATTTCGCTTAGACTACCTTGAAGGTTGCAGTAAAGCGAGACCCACCCCGTTCAAATCACCATGTAGAATCCCTTGTGAATGCACTACGTCGACTGTGATTAGTAGCTTTCCAGGCCCAAAGGAGGCATACTCAACGGTAATGAAGGCCTTCTGCAATCCGCTGGAGCTAAGTTCAGTGCGTCAGAGACTGCTCTCAGTAAAATGTAAGGATATACCAAATGGAGTCTTCGATCTAGAGTTAGATCTGGGTTTGTTGTTAAGTAGCGCGTGAGATTTCCTCCATCCAGCCAAGGTGAAACCAGGGAAGGGAGGGGGCCAAAGCCGTGCACGAAGCCCAGGATAGGGAGCACTACCTCATGTTTCAAGCGCATCCACTCGCAAACCTTACTACACAACCTCTGAAACAAGTAAATATCGAAGTAAAGGGGCATTTTGAAGCTACACAACGAACTTCGGCTTTTTGCGGAATTAGATCGTCGTCGCTTTGCAAGCGAATGGCTTTGATAGCAACCTGCGAGGTTAAACATTAAAATCCAGGACCACTGACAAAAAACAAGTAGAACAAACATCATAGGTTTTGGAGCCACCATCGCGTTTGACACACTTCCAAACATCTGAGAACGTTCCTAGGGAACTGGGGAAAGGCCCTTTTCCAAAGACCTCGGCAGTGAGATCCACTGGGGGGTTACTGCTATAATAATAAATTCAGCTTCACTGAACCATCATGGAGGATGAATAGTCACCTGTCTGCCTTATCGTCCTGGTCAGAGGTCGGCGCCGGCTGCAAGTTCGAGTCAGAGGGGAAAGTGGTTAGACGTTGACAATCAAGTTGGTGAACCCACCCGGATGAAACCTGACACATAAGAAACGACACCATAAATAAAGCCATAGAAGTGAGTGGCCATACTTCAGGAAAACCATCCGTCAGACATACCCTAGGACCTTTATATAACCAAAATTGGTTCCGTAAAGGGAAGCTATTTCACTAGATCCTTTGTGAAGTGATTGCTGGCACTGGAAGACTATGCGACTCGCAAAACACCCATGTCCTGTCACATACCAGGAGTTAAGGTCCTATGCATGGTTTACGGGGGAGCATGAAAGTTTTCGAGCGGTACATCGTCGTCTACGAGGCTCGAAGTCTCATGGGAGTTTGGGAAAAGCAAAAATAGTTATACCCGGTATCATGCATGCGTTATTCTGCCACCCTGCGAGGTGCGTTTACATAATTCTGCTTAATTTTGACGGCCTTCTTATCCTGTGTTGGCGAAATATTTACATCTGTTTGTTCTGACGGATATTCTATTCCTATTCCGGGCAAATGAATTGCCCCATTCGGCTGCTAACGTTTAACGTTTAGCCAAACCGCGCCCATCCCGCATGTCCCCTGCCATTGTAACTCCACACTCCCATTTCAAAGGGTCCAGCAGCTCTGAATACAGCCTCAGCTTTGAGCTCTCACATTACGGTAGATAGCTCTGTGAGAGAACCCGCGGGCGGGGCTGAATGAATCGGGCCTGATAACTGAGTTGTCCTGGTAGTCTTAGATATCTCTCCGTAAAACCAACGTGTAATGTCGTGCGCGCCTCGCGAGTCCCAGCGCTTTTCCAGTTCACCATCAGGATTCTCGTAGGTCATGTCCCTCCATCTAGTCTTGCAGTAGTTGATGATGTAGGGCTGTAGGGTCTAATGAAGCTACAAGAGCCAGGGCCTCGTTCAATAGACTCTCGTAAATTCCTCTTATCACTTTTATATGTAGAGCTGCAGTGTGCCACATACTCGGTTCGGTTTTGCAAACACGCAAGCTGATGCTATCCTTTTGCTTAGATGCTGGCCCAGTCCACCTAGTCAACCAGACCCGGGTGAGTCGAGTGAAACTATTTTGCCATAGACAAACACGGGCACGTGGCCAGAAACAGTCGAGATGGCAATTATGGCAAAGTTGTAGAGACAATGACCAGATTTATAGATATTTTATAGTTCAAATGTGGGGCAAAACTCCAAGTATGGTCAGAATGAAGTTTTGGCTCAAAACCCTACTTGATCATATTTCGAGTTGAATGTCACATTTGAGGTTGGTTCAAATGCCCAGAAATCTGATGTGTGAGGCTGCAGTTGGTAAGATGACTTGCTGGCAGAGGCAAGGATCTCCGGGCTCTGGTTCAGGGAAGGAGTTTGATGCAAGGTTTGCTCTTAGGCACCAAGCCAGTAGTCCCTATGTGCCATCGAACATGAAGTGATCAAACATGTGTTCTAATGCTGCGCCTGCGATAACACCGGCCCGAGTGAGCTCGTACCATCCATAAGTTATGAGCGTTTTGTAAATCGGTTGGAAATCGAAGGTTGGCCAACACTGCTGTGCAGCATAGGTGTAAGTTTAGGGTCTAGCTGGTGTTGGCTGATCAGTGACAGCCAACCCTCGGCAGCCGTACCAACACGGCATACCCCTTTCTGGTCTACTATCCATGCTATCTTGCCAGTTGGGCTTTCATAATATGCCACCGCACGAGGATACCATATTCACTGGCATCTAAACGGGATATCAGAATCCAGGGTTATCCAGCTTCCAATCGAATACTATCATAATATCAATCCTGTGTAACAATCCATTCCAAACGCGTCAGTCCAGCGTTACCGCATGATAGTCTCATGACAAACCTCACAAACCTGGAAACAAAGATTCAGTCCCGAGGGCCGTAATTCAACGTTAAGTTCAGAGACACATACCCCTGGCATTGACCTCGTGGTCAGAGGATTGGCAGGCGTAGAAGCAAACCTGTATCTGTTAAGTGAGTTATCAAAGGCCCTTAAAACTCTCCGACACATCTGGAGTTGAGCACACTCAATGGACACACGGAGATCATACCCTCAACATGGCTCTATGAATCGGGCAGTACGACAGCGCGAGAATGATGGGTGGCCCCAGCAGCATCCACAATTACCAATCCTTGGTGCGATGCGCAGAGAGGGGGACGCCGTTGCACGCTCTCAGAATGCTCATAATCCTGGGCACGACTTACCAAGAGGTGCACCTCAACAAGTCCGAAGTCCAACTGGGCCGCACAGAGAGTGGACAGCTCCGCCATCAAACCTAGATACTGTCCCTGAACCTCTATACAACCCAGATCCACCTACTCCGCAGAGGGAACAAGTCACGAATGCCCAAGGCTTAAACAGCTGGCACCGCGAGACTCTGCAAAGTTTGCCACGGGTAAGGCAGTTACAAAACCTTGATAGATAATGACAACAGTCCACTAACAACATGATCCAAGAACGTACATATGCCAGTGAACGATGGGAATTCTCCACACGCGCTGACCATGTCAGTTCCTAGTCTGCATCAACCGAACCCATACTTACCTCGACGACACAGACACGTGCCATTCAGCAGGGAGCCCCGCGACCTTACTAGGTTTGTCGAGAAAATAGGCGAATATGTGGACAAGCAAGGCGGCTTTGCTGATGTGTGGAGATGCACATTATCCAGGAAGGACGGCGGCAGCGGAAGGGAATTGGTCAGGAAATTCCTTTTCTTCGCGGAAGACGTGATCCTTGACATCACTCCCTAGGTCGCTGTGAAATGTATTAGATTGCTGGAGTGTGATCAGAGCCAGGAAGAAATGGATAAAGTAAAGGTGTATCGTTAAAGTGTAACTTATTGCGCTGACTATTTGGGCAGGTCATCCACCGACTTCGGGCTGAGGTACACCTATGGGTGAGGTTAACTCACCATCAGCATGTCTTGCCTCTCTATGGCACGACGACTGGGTTTGGACCCCTCCCTGCTCTAGTATCTCCATGGGCGGAAAACGGCACGTTGACCAAATACATAGGGAGTAACCGGCAGCTATCGTACGACAGAAGATTTAAGATTGTAGGAGTCTAAACCAGTCGCAATGAGTACATTAGTAACTTGACGTTGAACGCAGATTCTCCAGGTGATATCCGGACTGCACCACCGTACGTCACCAAATGACCTACAAAGATATTAGTTACTGATGCCCACTAGTTCACTCCAGTAAAATCTGCCACGGTGATCTCACTGGAGTGCGTACGCGACTACGACGGCATTCAGTTACTGATTGGTCTTCAGTCCAACATATTAATCAATAAGAATGGAGACGCACTCATTTCCGATTTCGGACTTTCCGCGATAGTCGCTGAGTTCAACCACACGAGCTATTTCAAGTCCTGCAAACCAGGTGCATGGCGGTGGGCAGATACCCAACTCTTCATCGACTCGGTGGAGAGAACGACAGCTCGTTGCCTAGAGCAGACATCAAAAACGACATCTACTCTTTGGGTTGTATAATCCTGCAGGCATGTTTTGTCACGTAACACAGGTTCAAACATCACAGCTAAGCTTGTTAACAGGTCCTGACCGGCTTGGTTCCATACCATGGCAGGAATGACTTGGCTGTGCTGCTAGCCAAGTGCAACGGGAAAAATCCGACGATTCCGCCTACAGTATCGAAAACACTTGCAGACTTGATGAAGAGTTGTTGGGACAGCAATCGTCCACGTCCAGGGCTGGAAGAGATCGAACTGGCTGTTCGGAAGGAATTGCAAGGGTTGAAACTGTGACCTTCTCTATGATTTAAACTACCCGAGTCGTCTGTCTACAAAGGTCACAAGAATAATATAATCAACGCACCTCAGTAAAGTACAAATACGTAGGTTGGGAGACGTTCCAAATTTGCGGATCGTATCGTGCCGGTTTTATGTGCAACGTCCGGCTCTACGGATATCATTGCCGTGGATCAAAGAAAAATCAGTCGCCATCGGCCACATAAGAAGACAGACGCACCACACTGAGGTGAATAACCAGGACAGGCCCTGAGCTAGACCTCTATCTGCTCCTCTCTGTCAATAGCTGACGGACTATCCTTCATTCGTAACTATACCTCGGTCACGCCCATGAGCGTGAGGTCCGCGGCTAGTTTAAGTTTGCGTGTATCCAAGGATATCGAGATCCCATTGCAAGTTCGAGAGTTCATCCACATGACCTCCGATGGCGGCAGTTTTCCTTGGAACGACCCAGAAGTGATTCCGAACTGCAATGCAAAGAAGGACGTACCATCTAGTCGCGTCTCAGCCTCAGGATTGAACATGAACTCTGTCGGGTTTCCGTCCTATCTCAGGCCCACTACCACCACAGCACACACGGCCCCTCGCATTAGAATTGAGCCTGCGTTGACGAGCGCAAGACGGCACGCGTTGATTCGGCCGCCACAAGGACGCTACTCGGCTGCGATAACGTGCATGTATGCTGGCCAAGAAGGCATGACGCACTCTCGATTATTCCCATGAGTGCACTACCTAGTAGCTTTTCTGTGCAGAGGAGAGGGGGCGCAGACCGTACCGCGAGCTCGATGGTTCCGTAAGGCGAAACTATTTCACCGCACCGTTCGTGAACTGATTTGGAAGTGGATTGGAAGACTTCGTGACTTGTAAAACACCCGTGTCCTAACACATACGTCGTCTGCGCTTGAGTCGTAGGGGGTTTCATAGGAGTTTGGGAAATGGAAAAACAGTTATCTTAGCATCATGATGTTAGTTCAGCACTTACCCAACGTTTTCCCCCTAAGTACGGTATCAGTTTGGAGGGCTGCACTTACATAATTCTGTTCGCATAATTTTGACGGCATCAGGCTCATGCACGCTTGTTCTGCCACTGGCTACATAGTGTAATTCCAACTTTCATCACTGCATCACCTCCAACAACGTTTGAACACCGCCAGTAACAAGTGACTCGGGCTCCATGGGTGAGTTATCCGGGTCCTCTTAGATATCTCACCATATACATAACCAAGATACAACTCGTTCTGGTCGTACACGCCTCGGAGTTCCCAGGGCTTTTCGAGTTCACCGTTGAGATGCTTGCAGATCATGGCCCTCCATCTAGTCTTGCGGTAGTTGGTGATGCAGGGCTGTAGGGTCCAGCGAGGCTGTGAGGGCCTCAGGCTCTCAAAGAACTCTCGTGAATGCTTATTATCACTAGTATTTGTATTTGCAGTCGTGTGCCACATACTTATCCTCTTGCTCAGGTGGCCGAGTGCACTCGGACCCGGGTGAGTAAAGCGAATACAAACGTTTTCGCCTTCGCAGACGAGGGGGCGGCGTTGCCGCCGGGGACCTTGCTTGCACCAAGAAAACCACACTCCGGTTGATCAGGTTGTATATGGCAAAGATGCGGAAGCCAGATTGTGAGGCTGCAGTTGGTAAGACGGTTTCGGTAGAAGGAGTTTGATGCCGGGTTCGCCCTCTAGACATGAAGCCGGCAATCCTATACACCATTGAACTTGAAGTGATCAACATGTGTTATCGTGTCACGCCTTCCATAGACAGGTTATGAGCGGTTTGCAAAAAGGAATCGAGATAAAAGGTTGGCCAATGTTGCTGTGCAACATAGGTGTAAGTTTAGGGTCCAAGCTTGTGTTAGATGATGTGACAGCCAACGGCATACTTCCGTTCTACTAACAGTAATCTCGCCAGCCGGGCTTTCGTAAGATGTCGCCGCACGAGGATACACATACTCGCTGATATCTAAATCGGATATCAGCCTACAGCATCCAATCGAATAGGGGCATCAAAAGATCAATCCTGTGTAACAGTCCAAACCCAATACGTCAGTCTAGCGTTACGCACGATAGGCCCAGGGAAAACCCCACGAGCCCAGAATTAGAGATGAAGGCGGTATTTCAACATTAAGTTCAGATATGCATGTCCGTGGCATCAGCCTCGTGTTCAGGGGGTTGGCCGGCGTAGCCAGTAGACCATCTGTCAAATGGGCTTTATACTTAAGTCGTACATACGTATCTGGGGTTGAGCACACCCAATGGACCCACGGAGACCATACTCTCAACAGAACCAGAATCCCTCTGTACTGCGCAGAGGCCCGGGTAGAGCCTCTACAGATGCCCGCGATTACGACATTGCAGTACAAGCTCCCTACTCACACCGGATCCTACCATCTGTGTCGAACAGGGGCCAGGAGGGTAGCTCTACAAATCGGGTAGTACGACAGCACGAGACAGATGGGCGGCCCCACCAACCTCCACAACCACCAATCCCTGATGTGACGTACAGAGAGGGTAAACCCACGGCTATACAGTCGCACGGTACCCATAATCCTGAGTACCGTGTACCGAGAAACATGCCTCAACAAGTCCAAAGTCCGACTAGGCCGCGCGGGGAGTGGACAGCTCCACCGCCAAACGTAGATACTGGCCGTGAACGTGATAATCAATGGGGACAGTACAACCCTGTTCCATCCACTCCACAGAGGGAACAAGTCGCGGATGGGGCCCAAGGCCTGAACACCTGGCACCATGACATGCAACAAAGTTTGCCACAGGTAAGACAGTCACAAAACCTTGATAGACAATACAACAACATGATCTTAGCACCCAGGGAACACATATACGCAGGAGTACGGCGCAAATTTTCCACGTGCGCTGACAATGTTAGTTCCCGGCGTGTATCAACCGAAGCCTTACTTACGTTGACGATGCAGTAACGTGCCATTCAGCAGGGAGCCCCCCGACCTTACTGCGTTTGTCGAGAAAACAGGCCAATACGCAGATCGGCATGGTGGCTATGCTGATGTGTGGAAATGCATTCATAGGGGGGATAATGGCGAAGGAGAGGAACTGGTCAGGAAGTCCCACCTGTTCATGGAAAGCGTGGTACTTGATATCACTCACTAGGTCGCTGTCAAGTGCATTAGACTATTGGGAGGTCAGAGCCAGCGAGAAAAAGACAAAGTAAAGATTTTATTGTTGAAGCGTGACTTGTTCTGCTGACCATCTGGGGAGGCCATCAGGCGACTTCGAAGGGAAGTATACGTATGGGTAGAGTTAACCCCTCATAAGCATGTCCTACCCCTCTATGGCACGGTGAATGGGTTTGGACACCTACCTGCATTGGTATCCCCATGGGCGGAAAATGACACGTTGACAAACTACGTGGGGAGTGACCGCAGACCTCTCTCTTACGATAAGAAACTTAATATTGTAAGAGTTTAAACCAGTCGTGATGAAAGTACACTGGCTTCACTTTGAATATAGATCCTCCAGGTGATATCTGGACTGCAACACCGTACGTCACAAAATGACCTACAATGATATTAGTTGCTGATACACACCAGTTCACTCCAGCAACATTTGCCACGGCGATCTCACTGGAGTGCGTACGCGACTACAACAACATTCAGCTACTGATCCGTTTTCAGTCCAATGTATTAATCGACAGGAACGGGGACGCACTTATTTCTGATTTCGGTCTTTCCACGATCCTGGCAGAGTTCGACCACGCAAGCTATTTCAAGTCCTGCAAACCAGGTGCACTTAGGTGGACAGATCCCCAACTGTTCATCGATTCAATGGAAAACAACGATAGTTCACTGCCTACGGCAGACATCAAGAACGACATATACTCCATGGGTTGCATAATCCTGCAGGCATGTTTTGGCACAGCACAGATCCAAACATCAGGGCTAACAGTATTGACAGACCCTGACTGGCTTAGTTCCATATCATGGCATGAATGGCTTGGCTGTGCAAATCGCGAAGTGCAACGGACAAAACCCAACGATTCCGTCTGCGGTATCACGAACTCTCGCAAACTTGATGGAGGGTTGTTGGGACAGTGACCGCCATGTACGTCCAAGGCTGGGTGAGATCAGAGTGGCTGTTCAGAGGGAGTTGGATAACCTGCGAATGTGATCTTCCCTATGATTAAATTGCCCGAGTTGTCTCCACAAGGGGGAATATAATGCGACGCGCATCAGTAAAACATAGTTATGTAGGTCGGGAACAGTTCCATTTTTGCGGCGCACATCGTGCTAGTTTTCTGCGCAACATCCAGCTACACGAATATTATCACTTTTGATTGAAGAAAAGTCAGCCGCTATCAGCCACTGGAGAGGCCAGACGCACCACACGCAGGATGGGCTCTGAACTAGACCTCCATCTGTTCCTCTTGGTCAATGGCTGACGGAAAACCACTCAGGCTATTCCTCATCTGTATCCATACCTCGGTCGCCCCCTTGCGCGCGAGGTCCGTAGCTAGCTTAAGTGTGCGTGGATCCAAGGATATTGAGGTCCCATTGGAAGCTCGAGAGTTCATCCACACGACCTCCGATGGTGGCACTTTTCCCTGGAATGACCCAGAAGTGATTCCGAACAGCAATGCGAAGCAGAATGTGCCATCTAGTCTTGTCCCGTCCTCAGGATCGAGGATAAATTCCGTCTGGCTTCCGTCCTTTCTCATGCCCACTACCACAGCACACACGACTCCTCGCATGGGAATCGAGCCTGCGTTAACGAGCGCGAGGCTGCATGCGTTGATTTCGGCTGCCACGAGAGTGTTACTCGGCTGCGATAACGCCTGGACGACGACTTGAATGAGCGTGCGTGGATGCTGGCTAAGAAGGCATGCACTCTCGATTATTCCCTTGAGTGCACTACCTAATAATTTTTCTGTGGTTCCGGGTACGGAGGAGAGCGGTCGCACGTGGACTTCGACCGTACTACGAGCTGGATGTTCGGATGCAGGTCGTGCCGCGATCGGGCCACTCACAGATGCAAGTGCTGAGCAGGCATCACCAAAAGCGAAACGTGCTGACCCGTCTACGCCTGCGAGAGAATCGAAAGAGATTTTGATGGAACGGAGGGAGCCCATTGATGGTCGATGTCAACTCACAACTCCCATGTTAGGGTTAGGGTTAGCTTCTTACAACTACCGTACGAACATGAAACTACTACCATGGTCCACCAACGAGAACATCTATTGCCTTCTCTTCCATCGTTATCTTATGTCTTTGAACGAAGTAACCAATGATGATATCATCCCGCAGGGATTCCGCACCATATTCTAGGACGAGAGATGGTTTCCCGCTACTGTGGTGCCAATAACAACAAGCAACTGCACTCTCGAGATCAGCATACTGGTAAATCTACACAGTGCATGTCAGAAAAGGGGGAATAAGACAAGGGATAAGACCATGCCTTTTGACAGAGGCTGGAGTGCACCTTCCATATGTATGACCCGCTCTCTGTATCCATAGCACGTACCATGCTGCAATGCAATGTTGGCTACTGCAATATAGATGATATACAATCGAAACTGAAAGCTTACGTTCCGTCTGGCAGTTTGGTTTTCTTCAACCACTTCTGCGCGTTTACGACACTGTTCTCGCCTCGTACTGGGAAAGACAATGTATCTGGGCGCAAACCCTTTTGGTGTATGATTGCAAGGACTCGAGAAGGGTGATGCGCATCGATGATTTTGATCTGACCAGCTTCTGTCTCGATCTGGTACAGAGGGTCGCATGGGTGTGCATACACAACAATGTTCTTCGGATCCGTAGTGTCTAAGAAGTACGACGTCGGTGGGCCGGGATTTACAAGAGTAATAGTGGAATCCATGGCACCTGTTCTGCAGAGGTGGAAGAGACCTTTTTAGAGCCTAGCGGTGCTCGGCAGTGCGAACACTGCAAAGGCTCTAAAGTTAAGAGTAACCGGATCCTGTAAATAAGTAGTACGTACGTTGGCGTTGTCGGAGGCTCGGAGCTTGACATGGTGAAAACATACATACTATACCACTGGCGTCCTGCTCTCTTTTCGTGGACCCGCTGGAGTAGTAAGTACTGCAAGCATAGTATGCGTAGTTTGTTCAATGGTCAATGACGCATCTTGCTTGCCAGTGCTCAGTCTGTGTCACGATCTTGAAGCCCAATTTGGCCTTGGGCGGGTCTGCATATTTGCATGCATGAACACAACGCTAAAAGTCGGATAGATATGTAAGTGTGCGCAGCAGAGCCGAGTATGGGCGCAGTGTTATAGTGTCATCCCGTCCCTTTCGAACGGCATCACATTTCGCCACTGACCGGAACTCCATGAATCAGACGGAAGACAATCCGCCGGCACCCACAGGCCGTCCAGTGCCCTTACTGGGGGGCCATGTGATCCGGGCGTCTTGACAACGGCAACAACGTTCTCAGTAATCGCGCCTGATACTCAGTTGGTGCCCGACCCTTGGATCTGGCGAACGAGCCCGATAATCGATATCGTAACAACGGGTCGTTACGGACCCATACACCTACATCCTCAATTAGAGTTGAATAAGATATATTGTGCCTGCTGCTCCTGAGCTCCCCCACTGGCATTTGTATGAGTGGTTCCTGGTGCGACAAAACCCGGGTGACTCTGCCTCGGACAATGGATGGTGCACTTCACCGCGGTGAGCGCCAACATCTTGTAGAGTGTAGTAGCGCCATCTGCACGATTACTAGAGAAAGTAACCATCATGAAGCTGTTTGGTGTCCAGACGACAAACATAAAATTTATTTATAGTGGAGCGGCGGCCCGAGCCGGGATTTGAAGCGGGCCGTACTTACGCGCGACACACTTCTCGGGAGAGCTATTACGCTGAAAATTTGTGTGGGCATAAACCGATCCACGTGCGCGCCTCGAACCTCGTCCCATCCATCACAACCCTCGGACGGACCAGTTGGCTGACCTAGACGAATGTCAGCCGTCGTCCCACGACATCAACATACCGCCTTGTTTTCTTCCCACCACTTCACCGTATACGATGACGAATGGTCATTTACCGTACCTCACGCATATACCGGCGAACTTCAGTGATCCAAATCCACGTGTCTGGACGTGTACCTGCTACTGGTGAACAAGAGCGTTGACGCAAGTCCTAATGCCGATTCATGGCGCAACTGACACCGCAATCTCGTTCGAATTTAGCAAGGTCAATGGGGAAGCGAAGTGCAAAGATGTGAGTGGTAGGTACATTTTCATCCGCGCATTGCTGACCTACTATGCTAGGACGAAATGAACGCAGTCTGAAGCCTACACCATATCATGCACGGTGACCCTTGTCGACGTGCCACGTTCGGTGTTACAATCGACAACATGCAAGGTGAGGTTTTGGCTCCCTTGTTGGCAGACATCCTCGTGAACAGGTCGCGTTTGATTTCGTTACAGTTAGTGATCGCATCGTTGGATCGTTTTCCGTTCGTTACCGACGCCTCAACAAGAACTAAAACACATTTACTTCTTCTGTTCTCACACCGATGGTCCCGACAAGACCATGAACCATCACAGGACCCATTCTCGTCCGGGACTTACGGACGTTTTCCAGCCTATACACAGGTCGCGAAGTCTTTCTACAGTGTATGAAGTATCTTGGCTCCAGTATGCAACGAAAGTTCGTATAGTTTACACTATGAACACCAACTGGTTGTTTATATAACCTTTTAGCCGTGCAATTACTGAACTGTCAAGCGAGAGTAGGTGCATCGTGTCATTAGCCCAGGATCGCTTTTGACGGGGAGTGATTTGGCAAGATAGCTGGCTTAAACGTGCAAAAGGCTTGGATTCCAGCACCGCCCACGAAGCGCATACGGTGAGTAGCTGTCTCATCTGCCACTGATATGCTTTCTGAGACGGGTTAAATGGAACACTGGATTTTATGGCCTACGCATTCGAAGCTCCAGAATGTCTGTTTCAAACGTCCAATTTAGCCCCTCCAAGTCCTTATACAGGTCCAATCCCCTACACGATACAAAGTCTATTTGTTGGACACTCTATTACCTCGTAAACAAGGAGGGCAGCGAGCTATTGCTAGGTCAGACAATACGCCATCAGAAGCTCTCCCTGGCGGCTCGATTCACGTTTCTTTGCAGGTTTCGTTTCCTTAGACTACCTCGTGCTCGGAGTCCGACCTCTTTTTAACGTGCAGTTCATTCCATTGGAGATGCACGAGGCGCACCAGAAAGTTTACTTCGCAAGTACGAAAATCATGTGCTGGATTATACCGATACACTTGAGAAACTCCACTCTTTCTTCACTGAACGTTTTACATCTGCCGTGTCAGTCAGGGACGTCAGCCTTTTCCGCCCGAACGCTAAGCGCACAGCACCAGATCAGGAAGATCCAACGCTCGAGTCCCGAGACAGTAAGCACTCCAAGGTCTAGATCATTACTTGTGGCAACATCATATTTTCTAGCCTGGTGCTGAGACGTACTCAGTTGCCATTACCAAGAACGCCCGTATCATTAGAACTGTAGACAAACGTTAGTATAAGCTCGGAATGAGAAGGTGTGATACATATACATATGGCATTGCAAGTCCTCGGACATAGTTACATATATGGTTCAGAGCCTTGTTCTTCCCGAGCGTGTGCACTTGAGCTTGCCGGGAGGAACTCGGTGGGAATTCAGAAGAAAATCTACACATCAAACCGTCATCACACGACATCCATGGCATCCGCTTGTTCTATAAGGATTCTGTTTTCGAAGAGTGTGTTGGGTTCGAGCTCTCGGGGTCTTGTGTCAGGCTACTTTCCGCGGGTACCGGTGCGGGGACTGTCAACCTCGAACGAATCGGTGAGGCAGAACTTCTTATTGTAAAGGTTTCTTTTGATGGGAGAATGCTGGCAGCTCAGGAAGACTGGACTGTATGACTTCCATGTTGAGAACGGTGCTAAAATGGTACCCTTCGCGGGCTATGCGATGCCTCTGTCATACGGATCTGTCGGTCAAGGCAAGTATCAACTTCTAGTAGCCGCTGCACTCCCAAATCGATGCAATATTATTTGGAACTGATCAGTTGCGAGTCATAATCACGTTCGCACGAGTGTGGGATTGTTTGACGTGGGTCATATGGTGCAGTCGAAGTAGGTTTCCAGTTGTATGTTGTTTCATTCCGTCGCTGAGCAAAAATTGTAGCTTCCGCGGGGCTACTGCAGCAGCATTCCTAGAATGGCTTACCCCCTCGTCGTTGAAGTCGCTCTCTCCATACTCTTCAACACTCTCTGTTATCCTCAACGAAAATGGCGGGATCATAGACGACACGGTCATCACCAAACACTCAGATGATGCGTTCTATGTGGTAACAAATGCAGGAAGAAGGGACAGGGATCTTGCCTGGTTCCGTCAGAAGCTCGACGAATGGAACTCCAGTGAGCGCGCGAATGACGGGAAAGTCGAGCATGAGGTTCTCGAGGATTGGGGCTTAGTGGCGTTGCAAGGTCTGTCCAAATTTTCACCCCTGTCTGTGCAGGGAAGCTTAGATTTTTCATCTAGGTCCAAAAGCTGCTGAGTACCTTCAAAAGCTCACGTCATCTGACTTTGCCAAACTTACCTTTGGCAAATCGGCCTATGTGACTATCGGGAGCTTCACCCTCCACGTCGCACGAGGAGGTTATACCGGCGAGGATGGCTTTGAGGTGTGTATTACCCATCGAAGTAGTTCGGGTACATATGAATTGCGTGGCCAGATCTCTATTCCTCCATCCCAAACCGCTGAAGTGGCACAACTCTTGTCTCAATCTCCTGTCCAGCTGGCTGGTCTGGGCGCTCGGGATAGCCTCCGTTTGGAAGCCGGTATGTGTCTCTACGGCAACGATCTCGATGAGGATACGTCCCCTGTCGAGGCAGGGCTCTCGTGGGTAATCGGTACGTCCAAAGCCTAATTTACGCTAGTGGTGACTAATAGTGGCACAGGCAAGGACAGAAAGGAGTGTGGCGATTTCATTGGTGCTGAAGGCGTCCGTAAGCACCTTAAGGATGGTCCTCCCCGGAGACGTGTTGGTCTTGTGGTTGAAGAAGCACCTGCGAGACGTCAGTTCCTGGTTTGAGCCCTGCATTTGCTGTTAGCTGACTTGACTTCGTTCTTTTAGAGGGCGCCCAAATTTTTGCACCCTCAGGAAAGGACGTGATAGGTATGTTCTGATGATTTTTAGATGGCTGGTATATCCTCATCGGCCTCACAGGAAAAGTAACCTCAGGTATCCCGTCCCCCACACTCAACAAAAACATCGCCATGGGCTATGTACTGTCCGGATGGCACAAGAAGGGCACAGAAACAGAAGTCGATGTCCGAAACAAACTGCGCAAGGCAGTGGTAACACCAATGCCATTTATGAAGCCGAACTATTGGAGGGGCTGAAGAGCCATGCACAAACCGAGCAGCTTTTAGCAGTTTGCTTTCCATCACTCTTGTAATATCGCGGACGTAACTCCGCCTTTCCATCGTATCTCATTGTTTCGCCCAGAATTTGATCGTTATACCTGGCTCCCTGGTTTCCGGCCCCTGGTGACGACTGACTGTTGTAAGTTTGTAACCAACGACTTCTCACTGACTGGCACAGCTGTTCGCTGGAGTCCTAAAGATGCACACCCACTCGGCTGTAGCGATGGTTACAACGGTGAATCTTAGCTGAACCCGCAGACTTGGCTGTCAGACGAGGATTGAAGTGCATTCTGGAATGTCGATTCCCTCGATGTTATGGAAATCTTTCGGAGCGGTAGCAGTGCAGCGCGTACGCAGATCATGTGGCGTGGTTGTGCTCCCGGCTTTGCATGGCAGTGACGCGAACTGCGCTCAGTGGTTACTTGCATATAAAAATCAGCCTACCTATGATGGTGCAACCGACTCACCATGGTCATGCGTCTCACATATTCTCTACGGACGACTACCTCAATAGTGCCCCGGGTGACGAGCAGGATCAACAGCTGTATACTAAACCATAGACTGTTTGGCTCCAAAATGACCATAACTGCGCATGGTCAGAAAAGAGAGAACGACATTATGGGGCGTCATCACATGGCACACGTACAGAAACTCTGGCTCAAGGCGACCGGTTCAAGAGTAGCAGCGCAATCTTTGCCACGACTTTTCATCGTACGTTTCCTTTTCCTCTGACTGATTTAGATTGAAGTGATAACAACTGATCGAACGTTTACTGCTCCTGGCTGTAAGATGTGCGTAAGGAATCTTTGGAAAACACATTGTCCTGTCCGTATTCTATGTTTCCCGATCATCTTACTCCACGGTGTTATTAATGACCCAATTGTGACAGCTCAAAGCACAAGTATCCAATCTACAACTTATCGGGTATCACGGACGAAACCTCTTGTCGTCATTGCATCCACCGCACCTAGAAGTCTCATCCCCGACACAGGGCCATGTTCTTGCCACATTTATTTATGCAGGGAAATCGACCAAGAGGGAAGAGCGCGCGCAACGGCAAAAAAGAACACGAGAAATTTCTGGCGTAGGTTGGTCCCAACAATGTCATTCCCGGAGTACCTGGGAAACTCTCCTATATGATCAGCCCAAAATTGCGGGAACTTTCTGCAAAAAACGGCCTGATGAGTTCAGCCCCAGATTGCGGATTTCAGGCAGGTGCATATCAGTACCACTGACAAACACATCAGGCTCATACCAATTAGCAACCCAGAGATCACCCGCAAGCACACTAGGGCAGCTCGAGAGGTGCATGCGTCGCATAGTGAACAGGAACCAGTCGCCACTCGTCAGACCACCATCATGGTGAGGCCTGGTTGTTTCAGTACGCGGCACAAACACTGATACAGTTCCACATTATGAGATGTATGTGATGCCTTTGTAGTTCATCTTGAAGCTATTCATCGATCGCATGTTGCTGGCTCGACAACAATGGCAGCCCCATAACAAAGTTCATTCCGAGCGGACACAAGGGCTTTATGCAAAGTCTTCAAATTCACTTAGTCGCACCCTCAACAGCATTGATCCGGCTTTATGGATGTCCCATTGGGAAGTGTCACTGGGTGCTCGGGGGGGGCGCAAAGCTATGCAAAAGAGGCTTCTCAGTAGGTGACCGTCATAACGCCGTCCCGTCAAGCTCGAATGCTGCGGAGTTATCGTATGTCTCGTTGCGGTGTGTTTGTCGTTGGAACCGGTAGGAACATTTTCAAACCAACTGTTTCGGACATACTAATTGCCACACTTACCTGCTTCCCGAATTGTATACCATCTCGAGAGGAAACCTTTTACAGCTCTGCGTTCAAGGATATTGCAGCTCGAGGAGGAGGCTGCAAAACACTGGTATATATGCTCTTGTCCTGCCGTTCAGATGCGGCTTGCCTACCATTCATATACCCAGTGGAAAATTGGCACGCGAGTAGTGAGTTATTCTCCATAAGACCGGCTCCCAGCCACTCATGGGCGACATCCATAGCGGTCGGACGTTCTAACCATGCTGGAAAGTAGTGGTTACTACTCGCATCATCTCTAATTTTTTGACAATATTTTTAACAGTAACTCGATTACTTCGTCCAAGTCATGCATTACAGCCTGCGCTTTCGAACGTGATCTGATTAGTCATATTAGGATGTGTGACATGTTTGGCCAAATTGTGGATTTGACCCCAAAATATTATTGCGGATAGGGGGTTTCCCAAGTCCTATTCCTGGGCTTGCATAACTCTCAGTTCGACTTGCAACCTCGCCTGAGATGGTAGCAGCAGAAGGAAGCCACCGATCTACCCGGTCTCCTCGCTTTCCTCCCGAAGTATGGGATCACATTTTTGAATTGACGACCCACGGTCCCAGAAATCTATAAAGAGTCGTTCTCCTTCGGACGATTCGAAAATCGCCAAGATCACCCAGCACTTCAAGCTACCCTCGTTACAAAACGAAACCTAGTTCTCGTCTGCAAACAATGGCAACACATGGCAATGCGCTACCTTTATTGTTATTTGTTCATTCGTACTGTCTCTGATTTGCTAGCACTCCAACGCACTCTACGGACGTACGCAACCGAAGGCAGTAGTTTCGCTGGAACCCAGTCTCCCGGTCAGTGGGCACGCCGGCTGGACATTACCTGGAATTTCTTCGACGACTTCATGTTCGAGGACCTTGATAGTTGCGTCGAAAGTTTGGCAGATGTCATCAAATATCTGCCCAAACTTGAAATCTTTTCATTCGCCACGTCAAGTTCCATCGGATCCGAACCAGTCAGTATGCCACTCAGTGTCCTTGACGCGTTGCGGCGTTCTGCAAATTCATTGCGCATCCTCGATTGGTCGGGTGACGACTTATTCCCTCAACTGCATCAACTGGAAGAGCTTTTGAGGGACCTTCCCAATCTGCACGTCCTTCGTTGTTCCCAGCTGGTATGGGCGGACGGGATCATTCCGAGCAGTATTCTTTCCTCGCTCACCACTCTCACTGTGGAGGGATTGGTTCTGAGAGACGGCCACCCTGGTGAGGGGAGCTTACCCGAGGCATGTGTCAGTCTCCGAGAATTTATTCTTAGTGACGGGGATGACGATTTGATGCAACAATTCATCATTCGCTACGGGAAGTACCTTACGACGGTAACGTGTTATGACTCACAACGGCCATACCGCTGGATTACCAAGGATCTCGGTCTATTACACACATCTTGTCCCAATCTCAGCCACTTGATTCTTTTCCTTGACCATTTGGTCTTACGTGAGCCGTACCCCCCGGTGGAGTGGTCTATTCCTCGTGTCGAATTCCTTGGAGTGAAATTGGGAGCGCTTGCTTACTATGATCTCTTCCGATTCCTTGCATACCTGAGGAACGAAGTGCCCACGCTTCGTGTGTTCAAACTTTTGAGCCCTCTCAACGTGCAGCAACTTCTTAGGTGTTCTTTCGGGGTCTCCATTGAAGGTATTGTGGAGAAGTTGAACAAAAATCCTTTCCGTGTGGAAGATGACGAGGGAAATCTGCTGTCAGGTGGGTGCGGAGTCAGCAGTCGCGCTTTTGCATATTTACACCCATCCATACAGATCGACTCCTGCGATGAACGGAAGCCGTGATTCCATACCATTGCGTATTTTTACGGGCAGGATAGACACAGGATTGGTGCAATGTCGGGGTGGTAATATGCCATATCCACCGAATCGCCGTCAGTGTCATGTAAGATGGCAGGCTAGGCGGGATCAAATTGTGGGCCTGCATTTTAAATCTCCCACACTTGCTGACGGAGCAGATATCATCCACCTTCCAGCATTCCCCAGTCTACTTTTACTTTAAAGGTTCGTATGCACCGTTACAAGGTGGCCAGTATTTTACATACAAATAAGACTCGCGGTAGGCACCTCTGAGTTGTCTCGGATCTAAAGAGTCACAGTTCATAGGACATTACCTTGCTTGGCAAGGTTTCTTCCACACCATAAGTCCGTGGGAACCGTCGGACGACTGAAAATGTTTCCTTTTCTGCCTCGGCGCTTGCCGGAGTCACCTCGTAAGGCAGCGTAAGGGAGGCCTCTACTTCGTCACCGACAAACCATTAATCACATCTGCTTTAATCTCCACTCCAGTTCGTTGTATTGATAGCTTCATAGGCGGTCAAGGAGAGGTAATTGTATGCTAATCATTGGCCTGACATCATGCGTGTCCACCAAGTTATTGTCTCTTTATCTAATACTGCCAAATGGTCGTCCTCTGCCAATAGCTCCGGTGTGTGACTACAAAGAAATATCGCATTGTCAAACTCCCTCAGCAATCTAATGGTCTGACGACTGGAACTCCTGGACAACGCGACATATAGATTGAACAAATTCAACCCACCAGATGGGGGTTTGGCTATATCAACAATTACATAGGGAAGCGTCTGACCTTGCGAACGGTAATCCGTGAACGCGTATGCAGACGTCATGGGAAACTGCCGACGTTTGACAGTGCGCGACACATCCATGTCCTGAGGGCTTTTGTATCGGATGTGGTGTGTCTTGGATGCCGGTTCGACAGGTATGACAGAGGCGTCGAGCCCAGGTAATTGGGTTGTGCGCGTACGATGCAATTTGACAAGGAGGTAGCACGGCAGATATTTCAGGCGAACCACGGCGTTAGTGGCCACGATAGGAGGCTCATCAGGATGCAGGACAATGTTAACTATTGTTCCGCGTGCTCCACTGGTGATGTCGAGATCTGTTTCTACATTTTGCGTAACCATGACCCATGTACCAACCGATAGTTCAATGGTGTCTGGCAAGTCCTGGTTGCGGTGACGAGTTTGGCGGTCATCGTTCGTGTGGGAACGTTGCTCGTCGGTTTTGGTGCGATGCGAGAGAAAGGCAAAGCATTCCGCTAAGGTCAGGGGCTGACCTTTGACGGTGTCCTCAGCAACACACTCGAAGACTACACCAGGTGACATATGGGCATGTTTGTGAACAGCTGCATGGTTCCACTGTTGGCGCACGGCATGTCGCAGGGTGACCAGGCATGCTTCGGACCAGGGAGCGGTGGTGAAATCTGGTAAGGACACTGCAGCATTGGTAAGAACCAAACTACGCAGCATAGTCAGATGGTCCTGCTGAACACGGCCCATGCGTAAATGATGCAGGAAATCTTGCCAGACGTGATCAGTGATGCGCTTCTGTTCTTTCAGTACCACGACCGTCTGGAACTCTTCGTAAATCGCGCAACCAAGTTGGGCGTCAATAGAATCCTTTTTGGTATTGTGTGGTACATAGAGTGGCTCTGCCGCACCTGCTGCAACGGGGGGAAACTGGTGGAAATCCCCACACATGATAATGCTGATGCCTCCGAAGGAGTGAGACGGTGCATCCTTGCCTTCTGTCATCTTACTGTTGGAGATTGAATCACCCCAGTGTGATAGCTTATTTTGGTGCGAGTTTCCTATGCTTACATAAGCACTTAGAGCGCACTTAGTAGTATGATTTTCATACTGTTCCCTCAGTAGTTGAGTCACTACTGAGGGTAAGTCCATATATTATCCATATTAGACTACTTACTCATACCTTGTAGCTGCCTACAGGTACATTGAATATTATAGTAGTTGAGTCACTACTGAGGCTGCCTACAGCCCTTTTCTACACTTACCAACAGCGATATTGCATGACAACTTCATGAGGAATGTTTTGCCCAGCATGGACATCTCGTCGATAATAAGGTACTCGTAAGTCTGCCAAAATTGCTGCAACTTCACCTTCGTTTGGGCACTCATCACTTGGTCATTTCCCCGTGTGATCATCGCAATAGTGTGAGTGGTCTTGCCATCTATGAGCGATGCAGCGACTCCTGTATATGCTGCTTTGAGGAGGAGGTGCCACGCACCTTTGCAAGCGAAATACTCCGAGATTGATTGGATGACCCTGGATTTCCCAGTTCCTCCTTCTCCGTGAAGAAGCATTCACAAGGGAGGGGGGGATTGTCCACTTAATGTCTGGTCCAGGTGTCACATAACTATGTTGTAGGCTCGAGTCTGATCGACGTTCAGCATAGATGGATGAGCCGGACTCAAAACTCCTGGCATGCCTTCAGGTGCCGCAGTGCATGTTTCTATCACTCGGAGCTCTTCTTCCTCGATGGGGACTACATCGGGGAATGCGACTTTTCTAGTTGTTCCGGCTGGTTCTATTTGGACGCTCTGCATGTTTTGCTCCTCGACATCTCTCTCCATTTGCTGCTTCCATGAAATCAACCTTTCTATATCGCCACCATCTGCCCTCCGTATGCCTATCACCACCAGGACTTCTTCCCCAATCGCATTGGCGCCTCCGTGGACAGCAACTGGTAAGGCAGAAAGCGGGGACCTATGCATCTGTAATATATCGTCGGTGAAGATGCGGGCATATTTCGCTGCCTCCAACGTGTGATAAGCGTGAAGCTGCTCCGCGCCTGAAGTCTCCTTTGCCAGGAGATCAGTTATAGTTTCTTCTGTAACTGGCACAGGATGGTGAGTCGATGTGCTTGGTCATTCTGCATCGATAACATCTTCCACACAATCATCTGTGGTACCGCATGGCTCCGACTGGTCGTAGGGTACTTGCATGGCCTGCACAGAAGTCTGGCATTGATGGAAATACTGAATGCCAGAAATAATATGATGGTGGTGTATCGGTGCATTTGCAAGGAAGGTCTCTAAAGCTGTCTGCCATGTCTCTGTTGCCATCTTCAAGTCGGTCGCCACACACTGCCACGGTTTCAAGAGCAAAAGCATTGATGCACAGTAGAATGGGGACAGTTCTGGATGCTCTCTCGAAGGAAAGTGGTGACCGATGAAATTTGGTAAATTGTTGTGCCCCCGTCGACGGACGACCCTATGCTTGTCTTTGAACTGGGGATGCAATTCGCGATAGTCAACACGGTCATGCCGGGGGCATCCTGTGCGACCACCATGTGAAACCGTCTCTTGTGACTGTATCTGGCGTGCGGGGTCGGCCATGACATCGCTCGTTACTTCGTTAGATCCTCGCTTTTTGTTCACCTCGTAGGTATTAGTGAAAAACTCAATGACATTGTACTTTGCAAGCATGTCTCCGCGATACATGTAGTCTGTCACTTGGCATTTTGGTAAGATCCGCCCAGCAGGATCCGCCACCAGAGTCACCACATCCATCGTGTCGCCTGTCTGTAAAAGTCACCTCAGATATTTCACATATAGTTGAGGTGACACTTACCTCTGCATGGTCTGTCTGCATGTCCAGGGGTGCTGCTTGCATATCTGGTTGATCGTCAACACTGACAAAGCACGTTAATAATCCATATCTTACGAGAAAGAAGAAATTCGACTCACGTATGCACTGATGCTGCATCGCTCACCAGCAGTGGGAATGCACCCAACAAAGCATTGACAAAGGATGACCAATAAATGGGTGTGCAGTGATGTGAATGATACGTGTCACCCCAGCCCATGAGGTAAGACATGACCATTGGTGCAGCTAACTCCTGTTCCCTGTTAATAGTATGCACGAGACGAAACAGCAGAAGATGCTGCTGATTGCGGAGGTCGTCGAGATACGCCATCTGTGCCATGTGGTATGCAAATCCTTTTGCAAGTATCGCTGACAGATTGTGATGTTTCCCTTGTTTTTTCGTTTGGTAGGTGGTTATGTAAAATGTTAGATTGGTTGTCACACGAGAGTTCATTAACAATTTCATGTCATTGTTGCACCTTGCGTTGATACTCAAGGCCAGTAACCACGCATTCAGGTATGCATACAGTCATTTGGTACCCCATTCGCCATTCTCCATGATGAAATCTGTGTCCGCCATTGGAAATGGGGCCCTGCGTTTGCAAACCAGGGAGCCGTGCTTATTTGGTACAAGGCATCTTCTCACCTTGCAGGTGTGTAATTGCTTGGTCCTGACAACACGACGCTCAAGTTCAATCAACTGTTGTTCGTAGTTACTGGACGATGGTGTCGGTGGTCGGGTGTATGCTACATCGACATCGTTGGGAATTTCCCTGATAGATTGTGTGGATTCGAGACCTGGCAAATAGCCTCGTATGTTCACTTTGATAAAGGTATGCACATGTTCATGGAACTCCGGCTGCTTCAGGAGTGCCTCCATCTCCTCCATCGTAGGTGCATCTTTTAACCATAGCAACATGTGTAGGTGCAAGGATCCTCGCCCCTGCGACTTGACGACTCTGAAATGCGCATTCACTCAGCCAACGATTCCTCGTGCCTGGACAATTTGATGCAGGGTGACTCGAATGCCAAACAAGGTCTTGAGAATCACTTTTATCATGAAGTGGAAGAATTTGGCTGCGGCATATGGATCTCCTGCAATGTTGCATGCCTGCATCTCCTTGTCAGGTCCTATGGTGTTGAGGAATTTGTCCATGTCGATGCATTCGCCCGCAAACACCTGTGCAATGGGATCATGCAAATCACATGGGTTAATGGTGATCCACAGAGTCGGTGGGTTAAACATAATGGAGGTGGCCCAAATCTGACTACGCAGTTGATAGCGACTTTGGTCTGTGCCCATGATGCGACCTGCAGTGGAATACAGGTGCTGACGAAGTAGACATATGGCCAGGTTGGACACTGGTAAGTTGGATTCCTCCTCCTGTTGTGCATGCTGCATTTTCTCAACAGTGATTGTGGATAACAGTCGAGCATCACATTGAAATGTCTGCCATTGCATCTGAACTCGTGCGGAACCTAGTGCTTGTCGCCTCTGCAGTATGCCAAAGCACAGGAAGGAGAAAGTCTCATGCTTGCGGAATCGTCGGTCATGATAACGCAATAGCCATCTAATGTGCTCGCCAAAGTCGAGGCGAACATGTTGCTGTCGTTCAAGGCCACCCTCGCCATACGGAAATAGGCATGGGTATGCCTTCTCAAAGAGGTTTGTATCATTACTGGCGTCTTTGTTGCTATTGAGGGTAGCGTGACCACGAGGATGTCCAAAGTCGTTGACTGGTCCCGCATGCCTGACTGCATATCCACCTTCCTTGCTGTCTTGCCATAGATTGGCAAGTCCCCACACCATCATCTCATCTGCTGTTATGGTTGTCATTTCAGTGTCTATGGTGCTGGAAACCTGGAGTGGCACAATGTTGGGTGCTGGAATAATGTGTTCAGCGGGGCACATGGCCTCTGTAACTTTCTTACCTTGGTTGACATCCCCATTTGACATTGTCTGATCTGTGTCTGTGGTGGGCCCAACTGACGCTAGGTTCGTTATTCGGAGGTCCTCAATTGCACAAATGGCGCTCACCCTCATCATCATCTAGGGGTACATATCCCTCGCTTTCCTGCTCGATAATCGCCATGTCCTCGCTTTGCCTTATGATGCTGGCAATTTCCATGGGCACATCGTCAATGGGCAGACTTCCCAGCTGTTCATTACAAATTTCTATTCCGCTGTAGTATTTCGCATTGTTTGATTTCAGCCATATTAATGCATCTCTCACAGCATCTTGGCACATGCGAAATGTCAATCGTAACCAGTTCATGGGTAAGTGGCCGACGGCGACAAAGGTGATCGTTATCAGAGAGGCCAGGATCGATGGTCTGTGTGGCATAAGGTCGCCATCCACCATTGCAGTGATTGCTGTCATATTCTGGTCGAACGTCGTGACATTGCCCCTCATTGCATTCTGCAGGCATGACATGTCCCGGACACTGCCTGTCCTCTTTGGAAACAGCTTAAACACGTAGACGCGGGGATACAAGTGAGCTATGAGCAGTTGCTCTGGAAACGTGAGCTGCTGGAGAACCCATGGTCGCTTGCCAATCCACAGTTCGTTGGCTAAGGAGTACTTTGGTGGCTTGTCACTGACATGACGTACTTCTTCCATGCAGTGTCGGCAAATCGTCACCGTGCTTTGCACACCATGTCCTCCGATGGCGTTGGGTTCCAGTAACATTCCATTGACAAGCCTGTGATGGTTGTTTGCATTATGAGGGCACAATCAATGTTGATTGGGTATGTCAGCCAATCTCATGCAGCATAGACCATCTTCTTGTACATTGCACTCCCATGCACAGATGCCACATACCCCGGCTGCCAGTGCTTTGCTACCTGTAGCAATATAAAATGACCTATAGCATGTGTGGACCTCCTCCGTAGTTGGGACCTGCAAGAATGATGGACAAGACAGGGCAATATTACCCATTGCTGATTGCTCCTCTACACGGCGAGTCTTGTCCGGTGTTTCCCTGTCTGCAAGATTGTCCGGCCTGTGTTTCTGTGCCTGTCATTGTTGTCTCGCAATCTGCTTTTGGGATTGGTGGTTGTCTGTGGCTGCTTGCAATGCATCGAGGAGCTCAGGGCTGCCATCCATTATAACGCGCTGGATAAGTTTATCTTTCTTCTTGCTTTCCTCTTTGCTAACGGCCAAAACTCCTGCTAGATGTCATTGTATGTCTTTCATTGGAAGCTTCGACAATTTCGCTTTAAGAGAGTCCATGTCATGATCATGTACAGAAAGGCAGCTCTACCGTCACCCCAACGACTGCATTTGCCATCTCCTTAATGCCCCTGTCTTTGTCTTACTAAGGTGTGCCATCATATGTTTCGTTTCCAGCTCATTGGTGACAGGCAACGTTCTCAGGTCTATGGATTTGCATTACCATTGAATGTGGCATGCAAAAGAAGGGACCTGCAGATTGGTTAGCATATGTCCATATCACAGTGAAACGTCCTCACAATTCTTCCTCAACTACTTCGACACGTGGGCAGCAAAATGCACACTCCAGTCCACATGGCATTCCGCCAAGGATCCACTGCACATCGAGAATGCCGAACTGTCTAAATATCTCAAGGTGTGTGTGCGAGGCATGTGACATGGTGATCATGTTGATCCACATCATTGCACTGTCTGTCACTGTTCACGTGCTGACTTTGCAGATGTTCTTCATGCCATGGTAATCTTTGCAGCATATGTAGCGAAAGCCACACGTGATATATTTCCTGATGCCTTCTATGATGCCGTGCTTGTCTCGGCTATAATACAGTGGACCAGCATTGACCATGGAGAGGGAACGTAAAGTGAGTGTCGGATAGCTGCAAAAAATGGTATCGGCGCTGACAAAATTCATAATGGCTGTGCTGTGAAACTGGAAAATTGGGCTCAACACCATTGCTGTCCTCGACACGACTATGTCGATCTTCCTCTGGTCTTTGCTAACGACAAGAACACGGCTCACATGTGAGTAATGATATCCAACCTTGTTCACTGCCAGCTTGTCAATGGTGGTGTACCCCTCAACCTTCAATCTGTTTTGGATCAACGTGAGGTTATGTTGTGGAACGTAGATGTCAAGGTCTGTTGGCTTCCATGGGGTCCGGCATTCTGGGAGCAGGAGGTGGAGTGCTGTGGATCCCGAAATCACAGCCTCGCAGGTGCGCAGAATCTCTATTAAGACATTGCCATTTCTGAAATATCGAGCTCCAATGAAACACAACCTGTATTTCAGATAGGTGCACACAAGCTCTGCTTGTCGGCGACTTGTAGCACCTAATTGTTGCAAATCACCGGCGTCGCAGTGTGCCAACATGTAGTGCACAAGTTCAGTACAGCTTGAGAACTTTGCCCATCCTCGCACGTTCTGCTGGTCTGCTTGTGAGTGGTGCTGCAGGTTGTCTGATAGCGTCGTCCACTCACCGTGCGCTGCATGTTGTCTGGTAGCATCGAGCACTCACCGTGCCGTCAGTGGCAGATATATCATGTATATCACTCCTAACCTGACGTCTCTCGTCAGAGCTTAAGTCAGGGGGGCCTGTGGTTGTTCAGCGACCTTTTACCATGTTGTGGCCCCTGGCTTCCCCCCCTGTCTGATTGGTTCTAACTATTGTCTCTTGTTCATGGATCTCGCACAAGTTGGCTCACGAACTGTCATGCAAATACGGAACTATAAATTTGTCCTGCCCGTTGAATACGTTTGCTTGACACATGTATCACCACTTATGCCACTTGGGTGCCCGTGCCACTTTCTATACCCAAATGCAACCTTAAGACGGTGTCAGTGTTGCCAACTCTCTTGACAGTGCTGAGAACAAATGCACAATGTCCATGCTTCCATGATCGCTGGTATCTCATCTTCCAGACATATGTTAACTGCTCTCCTGCTCTTAGCAACCCCTACAAACACGTAAGTGGCATTTTGCGGATCGTGCTCATGGCAGTGTTTGTTGAAATACACCAGGTATGTCGATGATGCTATGGACATGTGCGTGGCATGTATCTCCATGTTAATGGCAAATACGTGGCCGTTCAGCAGTGCATCGAGTCCTTCCATGCCATCTGGACATATGTTCAATCTGCGAGGTCCAATGTTTTTGCCCATCAGAAATGCCAATACTGTATATGTGGTGTGCGTCATGTTGCTGTGTGTGTGGTTTCATTAGTGATGTGCTGCCTATCAGTGTTTTCTCAAGGTACGCACTTGCTATGGTGAGTCTCCTGTGCTAGCATTCGTTCACATTATTGTCTTCGTTTTTATGGCAGCTTGACATGAGGAGGCAGGCATCAACCCGTCTCCTTTGTCGGCAGATGTTGCTATCTGGTTCATCCATCTCCTATACTGCTCTGGACTCTTTGCATGGGCTCATGATCGACTTCTGAAACCTGAAACATAGCATTGCTGTCTCCTGCCCCTTTGTTTGTCAGCCTTATAAGCACGCATGCCATGTGTTGTTCGCTCATGAACCATCACAATGACAACACCCGCGAACGTGCTTAGTACTCGTGTTATTAGCGCTCGCAACCGTCTTGTGTCCTCCGGCCTGTACCTCGGTGACTCCACCATTGCTACCAGGCTTGAATGGGTACGACAAGACCGTGGCCATGTGTTGTCATATATTCCGCATGAAATTTCTCATGCAAATGTGCCTACAGCTCCTGCCAGGTCCGTCGACGCTGGGACTGCAGAGGGTGACAGATCTGCGGAGTCGGATTTGTCACCTCCTCCTAGCGCTGCTGTCCTCTCTGCCATTGTATGCATTGATTGCGATGACTTTTGGCTCACATCAGATGGTGGGTATCGTGGACCTAATACATTTTGGAGGGAAATTCTGGATGTCAAGCCGTCCTGCACCGTCTCAGAGCCTGGACTCAAACCTGTCAACTTGGACTTTGTTGTTGTTCTACAGATGTTGCACATGTTCACGGAGAAATGTGTTACTCCAGGTTATTCTCGCAGCAAGAGTTTCTTTTCCAATAGTAACATGGGCCCGATGCGATTCAAGCTTCGTCACCAATTGTTTGAGGCATGTCCATGCATTTGAACATATACATTGGCTGATTTTTGTGCGCATTGCATGATACAGTCCCTTGAATCTGGCATAGTGGATAGTGATGACATCCCTGGATCTGCCACATCTTCTACAGGTGCATTTAGTATTCATGCCTTTAATAGTCTGTCTAATGCATTCTCTACTTCGAGATTCCTTTTCCTTTGAACTTTGGCCTCTAACGAAAGAGAAATACTGAGGGGAGCTGCTTGCTCTGAAATCTACACATCGTATTCTGCCTCTTCCGGCATATGATCTCACAGGTGACCTTATCAGACCCTCTGCCTATCGACACTGTTTACAGGGAGCGCTGGTGGAGGTGCACTTCACGTTGTTGCACTGGCCTATCGCCAGCTTGAAATGCGATGTCTATGGTGCGCAGATCCAGTTGATTCACCTACTTGCACCTCCCATCGTGACCCCCACCACTGGAAAGAAAAGAAGAATTCCTCTTCATTTGGATGCAGATGAAACTCCGTCGAAGAAAGCCACCACTTTTTGATTTGGTGGAGATACGCATTTTAAATCTCCCACACTTGCTGACGGAGCAGATATCATCCACCTTCCAGCATTCCCCAGTCTACTTTTACTCTAAAGGTTCGTATGCGACCGTTACAAGGTGGCCAGTATTTTACATACAAATAAGACTCGCGGTAGGCATCCTCTGAGTTGTCTCGGATCTAAAGAGTCACAGTTCATAGGACATACATAATTCTACATCATAATAAAATTATGTCAATGGCTATGCAATTGCCATACATTATGAGAAAGTCTACTGCTAGTTGGCTACAATTCTAGTAGCCTAATTTCTTGTCATAGAGAAAAAGGACACTGGATTGCCAGTCAACCGCGCTTAACTAGAGATTAAACAGGTACACATGCAACAGCGTTGCTGGCACAGGTGTGATCGACGTTGGCGGGAGCGAATGACAGTAAACTGGCTCGGGCGCCCGTCCTACTTTGTATGCTGTGTCTGCTTAGGCCAAATGATAGTGATCTACAACTAGCACGGTCAAGAGTCGCGACGACATGTGCAACACTACTTCTGGTAACCGACTCCATCCTCTCCACCGGCACCCCTACATTGTCGGTATCAAGTTCTCCCCAGACAGCAGTCGATTTGCTACCGCCTCGATTGATGGCGATTTCCGTGTCTATACCACCCACAATGGCGCTCTCTGTCTTCTTCGGTTCAGGTTGGAAGGGTTTAACCGCCATATGGCCTTCACTCCATTGGCCTGGTCATCCGATAGCCAGCAACTGTTTGTCACGAGTGTAGGCAAAATCATCTGTTTCAACGTTTTCAAGTCTCTGTCTTCGGAATGGTCGACCCACCATAGCATCCAACAGCGAATTCATTACATGTGCCAACAGTCCATCAGTTTCGTTATGGGATTGCGTGTCCCGCAAGCGGATTGGTAGGGATTATTACACACTCTGCACAGATCGTCTCCATTGCTCTCTCACCTAATTGGGAGGTATCCCATATGCGGGTTCGGTGGCGGGAAAATCACAACCCACAATCTCAGAGATGTCCTTCACCCTGAGTATTTCGACCGTGGTGTAGATGTGCATCTGCTCATGAAGCCCGCATCGCTAACAACCATCGTGCTAGGCTCAGCGAAATGCTTTGATCCATCAGCAACCTCAGCTTCTGCTCATGCAAGTGAGTGACGAGGCCGTCATATCATGGACACAGCACGACCCGAGGACCACTGGGATGTTACTGTCTGGGGACATCGCGAACGCATTTGAAACAGTTGGGCACTTGCATTGGAGGATGTGCGGAATGTGGGCCTGCTCTCTCACTACTCGATGTGCATGCTCGCTTACACGTGCCTCAAGTCCCTCCAGGTTCAGCCATCACCTATTGGCTATATCGCAATGGCAGTTGCACCACTCGGCGAGTGCGATTGAGAGGGTGCGCTATGCACATTCGACCTTTCTTTTCACGATTGTGAGGTGCACGACAACAGACTTCTCTTACTACAGAAGGTACGTGACGTGACCTAACTCATTCTCACAATTAACCTACGTTTGCCTCAGTCGATCCTTGTGTTCGAATCTAGAAGTCAAGAAGAGGCAATAACGCATGTAGAACACCGTGCTAAGAGAGCGAATAATGATAGCGATGATGAGGCCACCTACCTTCACACCGAACGTGCGTGCTTCTCATGATGCAGATATGTAAGTATCATCGCTGATACATTGCTCAGGACCTTAGAGTTATGTACATGAAGAATGGAAACTACGGATGTGTGGTGCCATTGAACAAGCATGCGATCAGCCTAGTCCCAAATGGCGACCAATGACCTTCCCTAAAGACGATCTCGCTTATAGGTCTCATGTCGTTACTACCTATTAATATAACCCCCCATGAAAGATTTGGGTGGAGTTTCAATGGGCTGGTCATCAATGTCTATGTGAAACCCTTTATGTTGAAGAACGTACAGCTGCAGCCATGGATATTCTCCTCAACATCATCAAGATATCAGAAGAGGAGATCCGGGGGAGCAAGAACTGTAGTCTGGATTGCAGGCACGTCTTGTAGTTGCTATGGTTGACGTATACATTAATGTCCGTCATCAGATTTCACCAGAAAATGTGCCATGATACTCGAGCATGTTGGCGATGGAGCCTTCGGATCTGCAAATCATGAACACAGTACTCTGCTGCATTATCCCTTGGTCCTCCAAGTTCCATAGGTTTACTTATCAAACGGAGAAAAGCTCGAGCAGCAAAAAAGGATTGTGGGAGGATGCACTGCAGGATGCGAACGAGGTATGGTATCCTTCTACGAGTCAGTTCCCTGCAATTGCTGTATAGAACCTAGGTGTCGACGATACTGGCAGGAGTCACAAGGAGTCCCTGGTGATCATGCAAGAGCTAGCAGACGCTATCAATATTCCCCTCAGAACCATCGGCACGTTCTTTCCAGATGATCTTCGAGTGCGTGAAAAGCTTCGTCTCGCTTCGACTCGCAATGCAGCGGTAGAGGAGGACGACGCATACTCTCTAATTGGCATATTCAAGTCTGATATCAGGCCTCACTATGGTAAACGAGCCGACGCTCTCAGAGGTCTCCTAGAGGACATTGTGACGCCCTCCAGTAAGGTCACTGTGCTTGTGTGGTCGGGGAAGTTAACGTCATACCACAGTTGTCTCCGAGCATTTACAACGAATATCGTTACAACCGACTATCACTCAAAGGGCAAGACATAAACAAATGCATCACGAAATTACATGGAAAGTTGCCCCATCAGGAAGCGTGGAGTATCTATAAATCTCTTCCACCACCCCGTTTTGCGATCTGATGTCTTCATCTCTCATGCATCATCTTCCCTGTCCGAGGATTCAGTAATGTAGAGGCAATGAGGAGCTTTATCGTACCAAGGTACCGGGGATTGGAAACGTGGATTGCACGACCACAGACGATCCCCTGCTGGACAAGCCGGAGAAGATCATCTTCGCACATCCATGGATTCAGCATATCCTAGGACGGAGTAGTGCGATTACCTGCGGAGATGACTCAGAGTCTGATGCTGGCTCCTATCCGGATTTGGGTTGCGACACTGCTTCGCGTGAAATTGTGACATTACATGTTGTCCCCACACCTCCGGTTGACTACTATACCCGGGCACTACAGTTGCTTGCTCGCCTTTCAATGCGTTGCTTTTCGTACGGCAGCCGAATGGAGGATACAAGAGGGTTGCTGTATAGCACGAACTTGTCGTCTCAGGACTTGGAACTGCTATCACCTCCAAGACCATTCGGGTGAAAGTCTTGGAAATCTTGTGACACGTGTGTGAAACCTGCGCTCATCCATTGGTTTTTAAAGTCCTGTTCATATAGTTCAGGTAGTCGCCCTGGCACGACGTGGCATACACCAAGTGCTGTACCCTGTCCTATCATCTACACCTACATGCACAACTTGCGCAGTGTCATAGGGTTCGTTCTATGTGTCGGATTGGATTCCCCGTCTGCCGCTGAGCTTCTTAGCGTCCACGCAGTAAAATATTTGGTGACTCATTGTTATGCCGTTGCTGATATTGTGGAGGTTTATTTTACCACGCGCACTGATTAGGCTTTCGCACTCTCACTGGCACAGAGTGGCCTTCTTCTGGCAGAGGGTTTCTTCATGTGGTATCTGTTTAATCTCTAGTTACGCGCTTTCCCTCTTCCTTGCTGGAGGTGGACTGTCAATCCATGTACTTTTTGTCTCTTATGACAAGAAATAAAAGTGTTGATGTACTAAGGTGTGACGAATTACTGCACTATTGCATGACACTCTGTACCTATTCCCACAGTGTCCGATATCCTCCTTCCGAACTTCCGTGATACCACCAAAAAACTTTCAATTTCGATATGCCGAAGCGCGATTGTCCGGCTTTCCATAGTGTACATACTGCACATGTATGTACATATATCGTTCGTCAAATTCCGTAAAAGGACAAAGAGAACACACAAGACTTCTAGTTATACACCAAGTCGGCCCTCGGCTTTGCATAACTCTTAGTTCGATTTTCAACGTTCAGCCTCGCCCGAGATGGTAACAGAAGGAAGTCACCAATCTAACCAGTTTCCCTACTTTCCTTCCGAAGCATGGGAACACATTAGTCGGCTTAGCTACGGTGGTGCAATCGAGTCACAGTGATTATGCGTCTCCCATTCTCTACGGATGACTACATCAATGGGCCCTGGGTGACGAGTGGGATCAACCATACCATGGGCTATTTGGTTCTAACAGGGCCATAACTAAGCATGGTCAGAAAGGAGATTGGTACAATTACGGAAAATCTAGCTCAAGGTGACGGGCTCAGAAGTAGCAGCGAAATCTTTGCTACTACCGAAGCACTTTTCATTGTACGTTTCCTTTTCCTCTCATTGACTTAGATCGAAGTGCAAACAACTTGGCCGAATGGTTACTGCTCCTGGCTGTAAGATGTACGTATGGAACCTTCGGATAACAAAATTGTGGAAGTCTCACCCCCGGCACAGGATCATGTTATTCTTTTATGCAGAGAAGTCGAGTAAGAAGGAAGAGCGGGCACCTGCCGCAGCATATGGATATAGTTCGTCAAGGGACAAAGAGAACACGCAAAATTTCGCTTTATACCCCAAGTCGGCCCTCCGCTTGCATGACCTCACCTTCAACCTCGCCTGAGATGGCAGCAGAAGGAAGCCACCAATCTGCCCAGTCTCCTCGTATTCCGCCCGAAGTATGGGAGCACATTTTTGAAATGACGACCCACGTTCCACGCACGTTGGTCCCAGAATCTATGAAAAGCCATTCTACTTCGGACGATTCGAAAATCAGCAAGATGACCCAACAATTCACGCTGCCCTCCTTACAAAACGAAACCTAGTTCTCGTCTGCAAACAATGGCAACACATGGCGATGCGCTACCTTTATTGTCATTTGTTCATTCGTACCGTCCGAGAACTGCTAGCACTCCGCCGCACTCTACGGACATACGCAACGGAAAACAGTAGTTCCCCTGGAACCCAGTCTCCCGGCCAGTGGGCACGAAGGCTAGACATTACCTGGAATTTCTTCGACGACTTCGAGTTCGAGGATCCTGATAGTTGTATCGAAATTTTGGCAGATGTCATCAAATGTCTGCCTAAACTTGAAATCGTTTCATTCGCCATGTCAGGTTCTCTTGGATCCGAACCAATCAGCATGCCACTCAGTGTCCTTGATGCGTTGCGGCGTTCTGCAAATTCATTGCGCATCCTCGATTGGTCGGGTGACGACTTATTCCCTCAACTGCATCAGCTGGAAGAGCTTTTGAGGGACCTTCCCGAGCTGGTATGGGCGGACGGCATCATTCCGAGCAGTATCCTTTCCTCACTCACCACCCTCGCTGTGGAGAGATTGGTTCCGAGAGACGGCCACCCTGGTGAGGGGAGCATACCCGAGGCATGTGTCAGTCTCCGGGAATTCATTTTTAGAGATGGGAATGCCGATTTTATGCAACAATTCATCATTCGCTACGGGAAGTACCTTACGACGACAAAGTGCTATAATTCATCCTTCCGCATCGCCAAGGATCTCGGTCTATTACACAAATCTTGCCCCAATCTCAACCACTTATTTCTTTACCTTGATCGCTTGATCTTTGATGACCCGTACCCCCCGGAAGAGTGGTCTTTTCCCCATGTCGAATTCCTTGGAGTAGCATTGGGACCGCCTACGCTTACTTACCAAGATCTCTTCCGATTCCTTGCATACCTGAGGAAAGCAGTACCCACGCTTCGTGTTTTCCAGCTTTTGAGCCCTCTCAGCGTGAAGCAGCTTCTCAGGTGTTCTTTTGAGGTCTCCACCGAGCATATTATGAAGAAGTTGCATCGGGGTCCTTTCCGTGTAGAAGATGACGAGGGGAATCTGCTGTCGGGTGGGTACGAAGTTAGCGCTCCCGTGCTTTTGCCTATTTACACCCACTCATACAGTTCGACTCCTGCGATGAACGGAAGCCGTGCTTCCGCCCCATCGCATATCTTTACGGACGGGGTAGACGCAGGATTGTCCTGCAGGTGTGCTAGGGAACGAAGTTGAGGTGCTGTGTCGGGTGTTATCTGCCATACCCACCGAATCACTGTCAGCGTTGTAAGATGGCGAGCCAGGCGGTCTGTGATTCCGCACCACATAGGTTGCATTTTGTCTCTCTGTCTTTGGGCTGACGAGGTATTTCCGTCTGTTTGTAGCTGAGCTACCTTGTAGTGTAGTCAGCTGAATTCATCCTGTTTCCGATCGGATTGTAGGCCCCTGCATCTTGAATCTCCTACACTTGCTGATGGAGCAGATATCATCCACCTCCGAGCAGTGTCCAGTTGCTCTTACTCTAAAGTGTCGTGTATATAACACTTGCAGTTGGCCACATGAGAAGCCAGACAACCTCTAAGCTGGACCTTCGTTTGTTCCTCTCGGTCAGTGGCTGGCCCAGGCTGACCCACATCCGTGGCCATGCCTCGGTCGCTCCCTTGCGCGCGAGTTCTGCGAGTTCCGTGAGTGGTTATAGTAATTGAGTTTATACATAATTAGGGATATTGAGGTCCTCAGTATTGTCAGTTCAAAACTTCATCCACACGACGTCCGATGGGAGTATATGTTCCCTGGAACACCCTCGATGTAATTCCGAGCAGCAATGTGAAGTAGAATGTGCCATCTGGCGGTGTCTCGTCCCCAGAATCGAGTATAAACTCTGTCTGTTTCCTGTCCATTCTCAGGCGCACTACCACAGCACACGCAACTGGCATGGGAATCGAGCCTGTGTTAACGAGCGCGAGGCCGCTTGCGTTGATTTCGACTACCAGGGAGGCGCTTCCTGACTGCGATAATATCTGGTCGATGACTTGGGCGAGCGTGCGTGGATACTAGTCAAGAAGGCATGCACTCTCGATTATTTCCTTGAATGCACTACCATATACATATGGATCAGAGAGCTTTGTTCTTCCCGAACCTGTGCACTTAAACTTGCCGGGAGGAATTCGGTGGGAATTCAGAGGAAAATCCACGCACCTAACCGGTATTCGTGGCATCCGTTGGTACCCATCAGGATCCTGATGGCCAGCACAGCGGAGCTGAATGGACACGAGGTATTGGCCGTAATGGTGCATGGAATCTGTCCACTGGTCGAGAAGGCACGGGGTGATATGCATGATAACTTATTTGAGACGTTGAAAAACAGATCTTGAGTACTACTATCCCCTAGTTCAATGATTAGACGCCAGTCCTACGCAACTTCCCATGGTTTAAGCTCATCTTGGTGTGCCCGATGCGATAACGACAAAAAGGGCTACCGAGGTTCGGTATATATATACATGGCTTTACAAGGAGGCACTGCCAGCTGGGTGCATCGATACCGTCGAGTCTATTTGGGACGCGTTCAAAGGCGTCTGTCCAATGGACGGTCCGACCGAGAGACCAAAGGCGACACGTATTCGATCAGAGAAGTCAATAACCTGAACAGGGCTGTTTCCAGAACCGTTAGCCACATAGGAATTCTGCATGCCCCCTCCAAGTTTTCGCCCATTCTTCCCTTTGATTTTGCTGGCCCTCTGTATTGCAACCTCCTCCCGAAACGAGGCCAGTTTGAAGCCGGTGTCCAAGCCCATTTGGACTGCTTCTTCCATGGTTATTGGTTTAGGCCTTTGGACCAGCTCGTTAAGGGCAGGCAAGAGTAATTCCTCGAGGTTATATTTTCGGGCAAGGACGACTCGATCCACAGCACAAACTTCATTTATCAAGACGTCTATGGCCGCTTGACGAGGCTCCTGAAAACTCCACGCAGTGGATAACTTGAGGATGGATGTCCACTGCTCTGTGTTAAGCGATAAGTCTGGTAACAGAGTGTGCGTCCTGAAAAGAATACAGTACGTTTCGTTGGCTTAGTGATGTAGTTTCACGTCTGTTGAGCGATCGTTCGATTACTAACCTACGAAAGAGTACCTTCAATAGTTGTTCAAAGTCGTTCTTCTCCACACCATCCAGTCGGATGGGCTTTTCATCGCTCAGCCCTTCTACCTCGCCGCCGTCACCTTGCAGCGAGGAAAACTTGTTGCGAAAGAATTTGGACTCTCGCTGGAATGGCTCCCTTGGGACTCTAAACAGACAATTTTCCACCTGGACACGTTCAGCGCGGATGACGTTAAGAGTAGTTGAGACTGCATGATACTCACCGAGAATGTGACTGTGTTCACCCAGAAGTCGAGGTGTCTGGTGTTGCTGGCCATAGTCTGGCTTGAACGCGTGGAGCACTCGCGCTTGTGAGATATCGAAGATGAATCGATGACATTCTACACGTGCCAGCCATGAGACACTTTGGATTTGAAAATTGATCAATCGGGGGACGGAGGTCGTATGCACTGCCTGTGGCTAGAAGCTTGTATCGTACAAAGCACTTCGTGACAAGTACTATGGACATCCAGACAATAGCGCCCTGGCACGCCAGAATCTGGAAAACTTTTCGGTGGTGTGGCGGATGTTCGGAAGAGAACACTAAACACTGGTACGGTAGTTCGTCATTCAGTGGCTAATAAAATTGTCGCAAAAAACGTGGGCACGTGACAATTGCTTGTAATGGATTTTAATGGCACAAGTCCGCACCCCCATTATAATGTAGTGCCAATGATATAAGATTACATTGACATAGCTCCATAAAAGAATATTTCATACAAAATAAAATCCATTTTGACCCAGATTCATACATAAAGTATTACATATTTCACATGATCTAGCGAAAATCAGTCATTCTAATGGTTAGCGCCTCATTACACATCGCTTACAATGCGGCACCATAGCAATGGCTAAATATTTTTTTGGGACAATTTTACTTCCATTCCAGGATGTAAAAGATGCTATAACAGATGTATTAGGTCTGTAGCCAATGTGTAGTCCATCTGATACACGTACGTAGTACTCACCGGTCTCAGTCAGCGGTAACGGACTACGAGGGATTGCAAAGTGACGCACATGCATATATATTATACAGTGCCCACAAGCAGTCTCCCTTCTGTACCAATTTCGATATTTACCTCGGATGTTATACTATTAGGAGCTATTGTACTGTACATAAGGCGTGCGCAGCCACACGCGCAGTGGTACGCATAACCATTTTCTCAATCTCATTCTGCCTCTCTACATAAAGAAATATGATGATGATATAATCCAGCATGTGGAACACGGAAGGTGAAACTTCCAAGTACGGTGCATGCGCCGCCGACCAAATGCCATAATTTCGTTTGTGGTACTTGGCGAGTTGAAAGTCAGTCCCTTCTGCCTTGAGCTGGAAACGAAGATCAGAATTACCATACATAGATCTAGGCATGTAACATACTGTACAGTTTATGCTTCGGCTCCAGCTGTATGCCCCACCATCTGGCCCAGTCCAAGTGCGCTTCCTGTCCTAACTGTTATTCCCATCCCGCTCTATACTGTCAAATCAACGTACGGGGGAAACTGACTCGACCCCAGCAAAGTATTCGCGGCCACCTCCACACCAGTTGCCCCAAACCAGATCGTCGTGTCCCCTAGTGTACGCCATGTGATGACGCCTATCATATAACCACCATTGGGACCATACTTGGTAATGGTTGTTCTGGGTTGCAAGGGGGGGTGCGTCGATATTGTATAGAGTTGACGGCCAGCTTCGTCAGTGATCACGGAGTTAAGGTACTGGTTCGCACAGAAGATGAGACGCATTGTTACAGACCACGCGTGTACATGCGTATTTATTGGGATCTTGCAATGAATGGCACAGCCCAGTAAATAGCCTCGGTACCTGGTACCAGCCGTTTTCGTCCTTACTTCGGATGATCTCAGTGTCAGCCCCAAGAGTCCTAAAATGTTGGTTGGATTGAGATTACCTAGTCAACTGACATCCCCCCTTCTTACAGCCACGTCCCCTTGTCCTGGAGGCACATCACCAAGCGCGCATCGACGGTATGACATCAGCTTCAAATATCGTGCGCACGATAACCAACATGGCCTCGTCATCCTTCCAACCCACTTTCGAAAGGATAACCGTCAAGAAAAAAAAGTACAAACCTGAAACCCTTCGTTGGTGGGATCTGAGTGACGGCAGAGGGCAGAAAAAGTGAGTGCACCGACAAGGCACAACGGTGTCGAGAGAAGGTACATCGCCCAGGCCGTGTCGCGTTGCTAGGCACAGTATGACACAGTGGAAAGTTTTGTACCTAATAGAAATATGTCCACGGGTGAGTGGTCGCATGTTGCTCTCGCTAGGGTTGTCCCAGCCCAGCGCCTCGCAGCTTGTACGTGGCTCCTGTAAGCACCATCGTTCAGTGATCTAGTGATCGGCGAAGCAAGTGCCCATTGAAGTAAGTCAGAGTGCGTGTCTCCATTACATAACTATAACGGTATTTACGTGTATTTGTACCTGAGCTACCCTCCAGCGAGCCTATCACGGAACCTGGACGTCTTCCTGGAATGGTGCCCTGGAAGGCGATAGTGGGTGAGATGCCTTGCATATTATCCTGGCATCTCCATCTCTCCTCCTGGTCTCAGTTTTCACCATTGAATCGCCTCCTCCTTTTACGCTGATCCCATACTACGACCTCCCATTGCACGCCAACGATAATGATCATTCAATTCATTACCTTGCTTGCAAGGTTTCTCCACCCCCAATAATCGTGGGAACTTGTAGTCCCGGAGTATGTGTGGGAGCCAATTCCTTTTTATGTCTACACTGCCTCAGTGTTGCAAGGTGAAGAGACAACGCAAAATCTTGTAATGCTGTGTAATTTTTAACTATGATGTCCAACTACACCCCACCACTTCCTAGTTTTCTCGTTTTCTTCTTCCAAGCGATCATCTTCCATCAGTAATTCATCCGAATGACATTTTTGAAAGATTTCTTCATCAAAATTTCGCAGTAGACGGATGGTAGAGCGCCCTGCACTTCTCGAAAGTGCCACGTACAAATTGAATAGATTGAGAGCGCCGGAGGGAGGAGTAGCAATGTCGACAATGACACATGGCAGTGTTTGACCTTGTGAGCGATAATCAGTGAATGCATATGCTGGTGTCACTGGAAATTGACGACGTCGCACGGAGCGTACAACATTTTTTCGGTCACCGGAATTGACCCTGATGCGCAATGTTCGCGTAGCAGGTTCTACTGGTATGACAGATTCTTCCAGATCTGTCAATTTCGAAGTTCGTGTTCGATCCATCTTCACTAAGATGTATAATGGCAAATGTTGTAGTTTCACTGCCAACGTATCGTCGATAATAGGCTCTTCATCAGGACGATAGACCATTCCGACTACTGTGCCCCGCGCGCCATTGGTGATGTCGAGGTCTGTTTCAACGTTTTCAGTGACCATGACTTTCATGCCTGTTGAACTATTAGTTCGAGTACTTTCATACGTTACTAACAAATGCCCTACCTAATGCAATGTCCATTTCGTTTGGAAGTTGTTGTAAGACTCGCCGATTTGCATCTCGTGACGTTGACATGTGTAATGCCATAGCATAGCGTTCACTTAGAGATAACGGTTGACCCTTGATGGTGTCTTCTGCTGTGCAACGTATGGTTGCCGTTCTTGAACGTTGCGCATGTTTCTGCAAAGCAAAAACATTCCACACACGCCGAACACCGTGTCGTGGGGTGACCAGAGAGACATCTGACCATGGTGCAGCATCAAAGTTGGGTACATTGCATTTTGGATTTGTTAGTATCAGCGACCTAAGCATTTCAATATGATGTTCTTGCACCTGACCCAACCGCAAATGCCGTAGGAAATCCAGCCATTCTGGATCATGAACGCGCATCTGGTCCTTTAAGAGAACCACTGTGTTGAACTCTTCATAGATACATCGTCCGATTTGAGACTCCACTGCATCTCGCTGTCCATGACTTGGAAAGTACAAAGCCTCAGTGGCACCAACAGCTACAGGCGGAAATTGATGAAAGTCGCCGCACATGATTACGTTGATACCACCAAAGGAATGCGTACTCGGCCTTTGACCCTCCACAAGTTTCGCAATAGTGATATTGTGGGATAATTTCGCAAGGAACGTTTTGCTGATCATAGACATTTCGTCTATGATAAGATAGCGATAGTATTTCCATGAGTTTTGCAATTTCTCCTTCGTCTCCTCCCTCATGGACGTGTTGTCACCACGTGAAATCATGGCGATGGAGTGGGTTGTTTTGCCATCTATTAACGACGCTGCAACACCGGTGTATGCTGCTTTTAATAACCAATGTTTGGCACCTGATTAACAGTCAAATATTTGAAAGACCTCTTTTCCAGTTCTACGATACCTTTCGCAGAAAAGTAATCTGATATTGTCTGTATCACCTTCGATTTACCTGTACCCCCTTCTCCGTGAATGAGCATATGCAAAGGGGGAGGGGCCCGTCCACATAGAGTTTGATCCAGATGCCATGTAACGATTTCATATGCCCGTAACTGATCAGGTTTTAGCAAAGACGGATCCACTGACGTTAATGCCACTTCAGAAAATTCTTCGACTGAGTTGTCCATATATTGGACATTGGGCTGTGAATCAATCTGCAAAATGTTGTCCAACCGTGCAATATTAGGTCCTGATTGTCGTCCCAGAAGCACATGGCCCATGTCTGTATTTTGTCTATGGACATCGTGTGCCATTTCATTGTGCCATGTCAGCAGATTGGTTATGTCTTTTTCCGTACCAATTTGAAAGAGATAGTTGTCATTCACTGGGTGTGACGAAGATTCATCAGCAGGATACACGTTTGCATATTTCGCGACTTCCACCGCAGATAATCCATGGATGTCCTCCTGACAGGAAGATTGAGAAGCAATCACCTTAGCAATTGCCTCTTCGGTGACTATAACACGATTGCCCAACACCGTTTGTCCATCTTCTTCTTCTGTTCTCATTTCCTCATCTTGTTCTGTTAGCGTGATGGGTATTGTATCTTCTGTACCACTTTCCTGAGCCGCAGTTTCACAGGAATGGAAATATTGGATACTGGATACTATGTCATGGATATGTCGAGGCGCAGTGCATAAGAAGTTGTCGAACGCATCTTGCCAGTTCTCTGTTGGAATTTTTAAATCTGTATCCAGATATCGCCATGGTTTCAACAGCAACAGCATACTGGCGCAGTAAAAAGGGTAGATGTCAGGATCATCGTTGCGTGGAAAATAACACCCAATGAAGTTGGGCAGAGTATTATGACCTTGACGACGCCTGATACGGTGTTTTTGTCCTGATTTGGGATGACCCTCTTTGTAAAGGACACGCTCATGACGAGGTCGCCCCCGACTCTGATGGGCACTTCTTCGCAATTCCATTTGTTCTTCTACATCTTCAATATCACTTTCATACGTGTCCATGAAAAATTCTAGGACATTCATTTGACCCAGTGCATCGCCACGATAAACATAATCCATGACTTGGTTTTTGGAATGAAGTCGACCACATTTGTCCACTTCAAGTGTTACAGCATCATGGGTATCACTCTGGGCAGAAAATCAGATTATGCTTGGTATCTATAGCAAAAATTATACTTTTCCTGTTTCCTCCTCTGATGCCGAGATTTCAGCTCCAATGACATGACTACTGCACACCTCTGACATCAACAACTTGGTGTCAACATCACGTTCATAATTCTTACCTTGAATCACCAAAATTGAGTTCCATTGTTTTTCCCACACATTCTTCACTGTGTTGGACATGTCTTCGAAGCATTGGAAACGTGTCTTGTAACTGTTTTGTGAACAACGACCAATATATGTTTGAGTAATGATGGGAACAGTATGTGTCGCCCCATCCCATCAAATATGACATCACCATCGGTGCGGCTAACTCCTGTTCTCTGTTAATGGTGTTGACCAATCGAAAGATCAACAGACGCTGGCGATTGCGAAGATCATCCAAGTATGATGTTGTCTGCATATGGTATGCAAACGTCTTTGCCATTACTGCAGACATGTTGAAATTTCTGCCCTGCTTCTTTGTCTGATACGATGTTATATAGAATGACAAATTGGTCGTCGCTTTCGAGTTTGTCAACAGTTTGATATCGTTATTGCAACGGGCGTTGATGGATATTGCAGGTGACCAGGCATTGATGAACTCGTACATGCGCTTCATACCCCATTCCCCGGATTCTGTAATGAAATCTTCTTCTGCCCGAGCAAACGGTGCATGCCTTTTGCAACGTAACCCTCCGTTTTTGCTTGGAATGAGGCATCGTCGAAACTCGCATGTATGAACTTGTTTGGCTCTTGCAACTCTCTTTTCCAATGATCGTATTTCGTCCTCATAATCCGCAGAATCTGGTTTTGGTGGACAACTGTATGCCACCTCAACATCATTTGGAATTTTTTTAATGGCATCCAAAGTCTCCAAACCAGGAACATATGCACGAATATTGTTCTTGATAAAATGCTGTACGTCCTCTCGGAATTTGTCTTGTTTTAGAAGATCTTCCATTTTTTGGAAAGTAGGCGCATTCTTCAACCACAACAGCATGTGTAGATGCAATGAGCCCCGACCTTGTGACTCCACTACACCAAAATACGCTGCCAACCGTCCAAAAACTCCACTGTCACTTCGAACTTGGTAATGTGTCACCGAAATGCCAAATAACGTGTGCAGAATGGTCGATATCATGAAATGGAAGAATTTTGCTGCTGCATATGGATCATTGGCTATATTTTTGGCATGGATGTCTTTCGTAGGACCTATTGTTGCCATAAAGTGATCCAAATCTATTTGCGCTCCACAGAAGATTTGTGCAACAGGATCGTGTAGATCGCATGGATTAATGGTTAACCAAAGTGTGGGTGGATTTAACATAATCGATGTCGACCAGATTTGACTGCAAAGCCGGTATCGACTTTGATCAGATCCGATGACACGTCCTGCAGTTGTTTGGACATGACGATGAAGCAACCGAATAGCAGGCTCTGATATAGGTTTTCCGTTTGCTTCTTCCTCCTCAGCATGGCGTAAATTTTCTGCAGTAATGGACATTAACAAACGTGCGTCTCGGTCGAAAGTTTGCCGTTGCATTTGTACACGAGCAGACGCAAGAACCTGCCGACGTTGCAGAATCCCAAAACACACGAAACAAAATGTCTTGTGTACTCGGAATCGCCGATCATGATACTGTAGCAGCCACTTTATGTGATCTGCAAAGTCAACAACAACCTCTCGCTCGGCCTCGATTCCACCTTCTCCATAAGGGAATAAGATGGGGAAGACGCGTGCAAAGTAATTGCCTTTGTATCCACCATTAGGTAAATTGTGCTGGCCATTTTGCCTTCGCAAACCAAAATCATTGACAGGTTGCGTCCCATGACGAACGGCATATATGCCTTCTTTACCCTCCCTCCACAAATTTGTGAGAGCCCATTTTGTTAACTCTTTTGCAGTTAACGATGTCATGTCGGTATCCAGAGTACCGGAAACTTGTAACGGAATCACATCTGCGTCTATTATCCATAAGTTTGTGCATATAGTATCATTTCCAAAGGAATTTCACCATCATGACTACCCATATTCCCATATGACAGTGATCCTGATACTCTGTTTAGCCCATATGCATGTCACCATTCCAACTAGACTACAAACCTTCATTATCATCCAATGGTACGTACCCTTCACTTTCTTGTTCAATTACTCCTACATCATCACTTTGCCGGATGACACCACATATTTCAGATGGAACATCATCCTCAGGCAAAGACTGCAACCGCTCCTCGTTAATTTGTATATCTCCGTAATACTTTGTGTTATGTTGTTTTAACCAATGCAGCGCTTTGCAGATAACTTGTCGACGAACGCAGAACATAGAGTAAATCCAATTTCGGGGCAACTCTCCTACTCCGATAAAGGATACAGTGATCAGAGAAGCAAGCACAGCAGGTGGTCGTGGCATCAAATTTCCTTCGACCATTGATGCGATCCCCTGAGAATCCAGCTCATATGATGTAACGTTTCCCCGCATTGCACGTTGCAAAGTTGACATGTCACGGACGCCTTGGTTACGTTTAGGAAACAACTTGAAAACGTAAACACGTGGATAAATGAGGGCGACAAGAAGTTGTTCGGGAAACGTCAAAGTCTTCAAGATCCATGGGATTTCCCCAATCCAAAGATTATTCGCTAACGAATACCGGGGGGGATGATTGTGAGTTTTCTTCAACTCCACTAAACAGGACCTGCAAACTGAAACCACGTAACCTTCATCAACGTTTTTGACTCCTTTAGGATCCAGAAGTTTGCCATCGAATAAGTCATGGTTTGCATGCCTCTGCTTCGGAACCAAGCGCATGACATTTGGAATGTTGTTCAAAGGTATTTCAACAACACCATCTGCCATGCAAAAGCATTCACGAGCGCACACACCACAAATAGTGACTGCAAGCGCTGCACTAGATGTTGCATAATAGAAATGTGAATAGCACAAAGCTGTCTCCTGAGCAGAGGGCACTTCTAAAAAGGTTCGGTTTCTGTCTTCCATTACTTCTTCTCCGTGACTTTTGTTTGTTGTGTCAGCATCCTTTTTTCTTCTTTTACATGGGTGTCCTGCTTCCACCTTCTGTACTGCATGAGACAGCTCCAGAAGTCTGCTGATTTCCATGGACGACAATTCGGAAAACAGACGTGATATCAACAATGTCTTGTCATGTCGTTCAGCTCGGCTCAAGTGCACCCTTCCACGTAGCTTTGCCAACAACGTCCTCATCGGCAACGTCGACAATTCATTTTGGACTTCAGACTCACCCGAAAAAGGAGAGATAGGGTTTCTTCTAAAAGAATGAAATAATGATACCATTGAAAATGACAGATGAGCACTCAAACCTGTTTCTTTCTTCTTCTTCAGCTTGCTTATGTTTCCTCGATCCACCTCTGTCACTTCGTTGCCATGCAACTCCACATAAAAACTGCAGCAATTCTGCAGAGCCATGTGCTATGATAAATGACAACATTTCATCTTTGTTGCGACGGATTTGATAGGGTAACGACAACCACCCTTGAACATAGTCTTTTATCTCGTCCATAGTGAGAGAAGAAAGAATTGCATGCAAAGCCATGTTATCACTGTGACTCGCCATGTTGAATACAGGAATGGGAGATGACCATCCAATGTTGAACTCAGAACAATTTATATGCTAAATGATATATCAATGCTGTCATGTTTCACAGTAACATATGTTAATACAGTAACACGACCAACTACTAAATAAGATTTGCATCATCAAGAAAATGAACGGTCACAACAACTTCTGCAGCATCTCTTCTGTTAAATGTATACATAGGTAAATTCAACTCGATAGCAAGTGCGATGATATCTGTAATTGAATTCATCACTAGGCACACCCCCCCCCCAAAAAAAAAAAACAAACCCTCTGTCTCATCTGATCGCAACAGACAAGGTGGCAATGGCAACAGCATTTCGCATGTCAAACGAGCTGTAGCCAGAGTAATGGGAGTACACATATGAATATGAATAGGTCCTCCACGTCCATTGTTTGCAGACTCTTTGGAAACTATCAAAAACATACTCAATATATATATATATAAAATGAAACGACGTTACCTGATATCAACACTCCCTCCGAATGGTCCATATCAATACATGAAAATTTGCTTCTGTGTTCTGTCTGCATTAAATATATGTCGATATCACCCTTGTGATATTCTCTCGAAACCACATAATACAAATAAAGAACACAGTATCTTCGATCCATATCACGTGACCTGTAACACGCCACGATCTCTTTCCTATAACGTGGTGATCCCGACAGCGTGACCAACAACTCGCACCAAGCGACTGCCTCATGACCCTGAAAATTGCATATAACTTCCACATATACAATCACAAGTGTAAGTCATTTCAAATTCACAAAGTCGGACCCAACTCATGACGCTGCTCTCTTCCTCTGCTTTCTTTCCCTGATGACGACAAACTACATGGCTACTCCGTCAACCTTGCGTGCCATATCCGAGGATCCTCCTGCATCAACAACAGAATCTCTGTTAGCAGATCGCAGAGAACAGCTACAGAACAGTGGCTTTTATCTTGCAGACGATGACATTCACAACAAAGTTGAATGGATCCGTCACGGGCGCTCCCATTATCTTGCTGTCGCTGGCAATGGTGAGAAATAAAATTATTTGCTCAATGTCCATACAGCTCACATCATATCGGATTTCCACTCTGCAGAAATGCAACGTCAAGTTGCTGATTTATCTGCTATTGTACAAATCAACAGCAACGACTACTGGTTAACGTCAGATGCAGGTTATCGCAAAGGAATGAAGTTCTGTCAGCATCTCTATGACATTAAACCATCGTGCACCGTATCAGAACCACCCATGAATCCCTACAAAACCAATTTCACTGCGGTCATGAACAATTTATGGATCCTGACTCAGAAGACGAGCACCCCAGGATATCAACTCGGTCAAGGTTTCTTCTTCCATGACAATGCCACCTTGACACCGACACGCTTCAAAATTCGCCACATTTTATTCGAAGTAAACTACCCCGCATCCATGATCTTAACGATATCTGAATATATTTAGCGTCTTCAAGATCATAAAATGCAACAAAGTGTATTGGACGCCCCAAACTCTTCCAGTACGTCGTATTCTGAACACTATACTCGCACACCCCATCATGCATTCAACAGAGGCTGCTAACTACTCACCTCAAAACTGGGCGTTGACTCATGAAGAAACTCGCGAAGAACTATTCCTACTACAACAAACTCATCGCATAGTCCCCATTCGCGCATACGATGTCAATGGCGAACTTATCCTTCCTAGTGAATACCGTGACTCTTTGGAAAACGCAGTTGTCGAACTTCACTTTAACTTATGCCACTGGCCAATAGTGGGAAGGAACGGTTCATCAGCCAAAGATTCTTACACGGCCGATATCGTCCTGATTCGAGTTCTGGTGCCGCCGCCTCCTCCCACTTTGTCACTACCCCAAAAAAGGAAAATCCCGTTGTTCTTAGAACCACAGAGCAGCCCGGACACAAAGAAGAAGAAGAAGGCATAGGTAAATCACGCCCAAGCACCAACATCACTCTCTATCTCATACCACGCACCACAGGCATTCTCCGATGCATACAAATCCGTAACTTCGTATCTATCAACCATGTACATTAGTGATTCTTACCTGTATTCGTGACTCACGTATCTGTATACTGTCTGCCTCGACACGAAACCCACACTCGCCACTGCAAGCAAGGTAGATGCCGCCGCAGGCGGCATTTCCCGAGTTACATAACCCTGAGCAATTCCCAAGCTCAAGCTTTTCGAAGCCACGTTGTCAGTAAATGTTACTCCTTGATCATGCACCATCTTCTATGCGAGTCCAGAAGAAGATGGTGTACGAACGGTGTGGGAAAGCTGGGGTAGGTGGTACGCTTCGTCCGTTAGTATGCGAAAAGAACGTGCAACCACGGATACATGTACAGTGAGAGCGATGCCTGCAAGGCTTCATTCCACCCGTTTCGACATCGTCCAAGCACCCTCAAACGTGGCAGGTTTGTTGGGGTGTTCCATTACCAACGAGCATCTATCCACAGCAATGTATCCCATGAACAAACATGCGCTCAGATGTCGATTGTACCGTCTATGTCAGTATCAGCTCACGGTGAGCGGAAAGGGGGAAGGCCAATGACAAGGCACACAAATCCGAACGACCGTAACCAACCCGTCTCATCTGCACACGTGTCCATTGAACCGATATCGGGACATGGCCTGTACACGGCACGATCTGTCTCACGAATGAATAGAATGTCGTGTGCTGCAGGGGTCGGAGCATAAATTTGGATATATGCTATGAGCAGCCGTGCATCAGGTCGAAATGTAGTCTGAATGACATAAAGTAGTGAATGGGAAACAAACCTGTGGCACATTCCGAGATTGCTGGTTGACAGTAATATTTTTTGGGACAATGCCGTCGAAGGCATTCGAGAATTGGGTCGAGCGCGAGGATGGACGGGCGACTCGAAGTCTTCTTTGTAGGTGACCATATAATCCCCCAAACTACAACACGAAGTTGTACTTGGATATACTTGCGACCAGGAAGGCTTAATTTGGGCACTCGCTGGACCGACTCCCTTAAGACTCCAAAAACACAAGGGTTCACCTAGACACGTTCAGCGTGGATGACGTCAAGCAGAAATAAAGCTGCGTGACCCTAGCTGGGAACATTACTGTGTTCACCCCGAACTTGAGGGCATCTAGAATCGTCGGTGTTGCTGGCGGTGGTCTGACTCGAACACGTAGAGTGTCAATCATCTCGCGTCCGTGAGATATCCAGCATTCTACACGTGCCAGCCAATCGGGGGGTCCCGGGGTCGTATGCACCGCATCGTCTATAACTAGAAACCTGCATCATACAAAGCACTTCGTGACAAGTACTGGGGTAATGTGGCATACTCGTTATCGCTTGAGTTGCAGCCCGTCTTCAGTGAAAAGAGACAGCACAAATGCAGATACTTACGTATACAGATGGTGTGAAGGTACTGCTTGTAGAATTCCGGCCATAATAACAAACATGACGCACATGAGACACCATACACTGAGACAAGGCATAGTAAATCAAGTGGAAAACCGTCAAACAGCATCCTAGTTTCACAAAGTTGATACCGCAGCCGCCAGCCTCTCTGTATCGTGACGGATGAGCAAAATATGATGTCGACACCTTCATGCGCACCTGACAATGGGTTCCCTTCGTGGTCCTGAATTTTTAGCATTCCATTAAGTACCCGGTCAACGTGGGGACGGACCGACGGATCAGGGTAGTGTTCGCAGAGTTGTTCCACATTCACATGGTCTACAAGTTGCACCACAGAAAGTGTAGGGATCTGAACCTTGAGCGTAGCAAGGCGCATGAATAGGATTATATAGCTGTGGCTACCATGCCAGGAGAGGTGTCGTTTGGCTGCTCTTAGTCCGAGATATTCGATAGCAGGAAAGGAGGATCCGTCCATGTGTGTCCACTGGAAAGATGGTAGGAAGATCGTCAAGCAGCGGATACTTGGGCAGAATTGTCTTATCATATCAAGGTATCCACCGAGATCTTGATAGCCAGCACAGCGGAGTTGAATGGACGTGAGGTATCGGCCATAATGCTGCATGAAATCTGACCACTGGTCAAGGAGACACCAGGTGGTATGCACGATAACTTCTTTGAGACAGACGTGTGTCTCTTGCGATCCACTCTCACCAAGATGGTCATCTCCAGGGATCAGCTCCGATAGACCAAGGGTGTTGACAGAGGAAAGGATGGAGCTAGGAATAAGACCGTGCGCCCATCTGAGATGGTGGCAATTAAGGATGCGCATATGAGGAAGATTCATCAACAGTTCCTCCAAGTCTTGTAGCGGAAGCCAAAGACCGCCTTCACAGTCAAGGACCCGCAACGAAGAAGCACAGCCTCTCAAAGCATGGACAACAGTCGGAGGCATGGGACCGTAGGTAATGGAGGACCGGAGTGCAAACGAGACGATTGTAAGATTGGGTAGATACTTGATGACTTCAGCCAAGTGATCGGCCGAGTCCTCTGGACAGCAGTCCGGGTTATCCTGATGCGTGTCACCCACTTCACTCATTGCTATATCCAGCCTCTGTGCCCACCACCCAAGATGGCTAGCATGTGCCATGATTCCTTCTCTCTCTGCGTAACTCCGGAGTGTATTGCCAAGGGAAAGTAGACTGTGAGGACTGCCGATGTAAATAGTCCGATAGAGATAGGGCGTCGCCAAGTACCACCATTCTTTGCTGACACAAACCAGATTGTACTTCGTAGCACGGGTCGCTCGAAGTGCAGGGTGGTATTCGTCATTGTACGGTTTTCCGACGAAACTTGCTTTTTCGAATATTTCTGGAGTCAGCGTGTAGGGGACGTAGGTGGCTAGATCGAAGATGCGATCCCATACTTCAGGTGGAAAGCGAGGTGGGTGGCCAATCGCATGCTCTGTTATGCCTGCCATACCAGATAACCGCTAGTGAGCGGACTGGAGGTGAGGGCAAGAGCCAATTCGTACTTCCTTGCGGGATTCGGGAGAAAGCAGATTTTCGACCTCTTGCTCGGGCGCCTATGAAACTTTGACCCAAGCCTTCTGGGATGACCTACCAGTAAGGGGACGTGTATTCTCTCTACATAACATAGAGTCTTGATGGTACCATTAATGCAGCTTGGGGTCCTTGGGCAGTCGCCGACTGTCTGTACAACAACGAGGTCGTGGATTGAATATTGAAGCTCGAATACACTTGCCAATGTCGTAATGTTTAGTAATGTCTTGACTCGACCAAGACTTCATGGAACTCTTGGTACGTACCATCGTTGGGCTAGTGCGACACTCTGTCGCTTCTCCAGTTCGACACATATTCCCAACCATACCGCTCTGGTACTTATGTATGTAACAGGCTAGCAGCTTCACCAGCATACTAACAACAGCCTAATGATGGTTCTCAGCCGCTCATCAAACCAGCACTTCCGGATGCACTCTTCTACCAACGAGCCCTCGAAAAACAAGAAGCAAGACGTGAGTGGATTATCATCAGTGTAGGTTGGTTCTGTCTGTGACCATTCTACAGCGGGAGCCAGCTGATGGTGTATCAGATTTCAGTAGGTATCGATACCTTTCTAGACAATTCTTGCATTGATGTATCCAAAGTCGACACAGAGAACTCACTTGATCTGCTCCTGCAGCTGTCAAAGTATCCTCTACCAAAGGGAAAGCCAGGCATAGGTTCGCAGCATCCATTGATGCAACGATTTTGACAATACGAAGTCCCATCACCCTTGGCATGAACTATTGCTCGATTGTGGAAACAACTGTGACATGTGTGCAGATTACAAAGCTCGTGGCTGGTAGAATGCTAGTTGGTAGATATGGTTGACATGCACCAACAAGGTTAGCTCATTTTTATTGTTCCTTTCTCAACCCCTACCATACAGCGAGTGGTTACAGAATCCCCACAAGTGAGATACGAGCATTTCCTGTTCGTTCATTACGGTTTTGGCCATAAGCATAGGAATTCTGCCTGACTCATGGCAGCAATTGCCCACTGCGAAAGGTGTTTGGAGGACAGCTAAGTTAGCCGTGTGATGGCGCGACAGTCGGTGGGCGTCTAGCTAATATCGTATACTGTAGCGTTCTGACAATCTGAACTCTCAGGTTTCATGGTGTAGTAAGGCCTGTGAATCTTTAGCTTCATTCTACACAGGTCCTAGGAACCGCCATGTGGAAAGAAAGACTCTTGTACATGTGGTGCGCTTTGGTTGCCATTATATCATACTCGTAAACCCCAACACAGAATGTTACAGGCGTGCCATTGTTGCACAAGGCATGGATGAGACTGCGAGGGTGATCACTTTGCATGAAGCAGGACTGGGTGAGTCGGCGTCATAGTACTTAAGATATTCCATTTCTTCATCGATATCCTGTCCAGAAAGCTCAGTCGGTGACTCCTTTTGTATGTAACATAGAGGTCCTGGAAAAATAAAGAGTGCATGATTCCATCCTCGATGGTCTCAAACGCATCTTCCAGGTTTGCCTCTAAATTATTTCCCCATGTGGGTGAGGTATTTACTTCTGTTTATACCCCAGCCATATGGTGAGTAGCGTAGTCAACCCCTTGGCGAGTAAATTCCCCTAGCCCCTTATCGAGCTAGGATGCTTCCCCGCAGTACTACAACTAACTTACGTCTGTACTTTCATCTACAGTGTATCTTCTTATGTGTCAAGTTTCTTACAGGTGGGACCGCTGGCACTGACTTAAACTCCAACCTCTAATAACTGCTTTCTTTTCTGTCCCAAACTTGCAGCTGATCGTCACCTCTGGTCATTCCAATAAGGTAGACACCTGCCTATTCATTCTCCCTGATGCTTTAGTAAATCTCAATGTATTCTTTTCCTAACAGAAACTTTTCAGTGGATCTCACTGATGAGGTCATTGGAAGAAAGTTTCTTCCCAGTGCACTAGGAACATTCTCTGATGTTTGGAAGTGCGTCAAATGTGGTGGTGGATTTGAAAACTATTACGTGCGTTCTACCAGATTTTCCTGTAAGGGTCCTGGATTTTAATATTCAACCTCGCAGGTTGCCGTCAAAGCCCTTCGTATACGAGATGACGATGATTTAATTGCACAAAAAGCTGAAGTTCGTCCACAGTGTAGTTTCACCCTGCTCTTGCTCAGTTTGATTTTTACTTGTTTCAGAAGTTGCAAAGCAAACTTTGCCAGTGGACGGGCTTGAAACATGAGGCCGTACTCCCTATTCTGGGTTTTGTGAACGGCTTGGGCCCTCTCCCTGCCCCAGTTTCACGTTGGCTAGATGGAGGGAATCTTACACACTACTTGAAAGCGAACCCGGACATGAGCCTAGACCAAAGACTCCATTTGGTATACCTTTCCACTCCACTGAGAACGGCTTCTGATGCACTGAACTTAGCTCCAGCGGATCGCAGAAGGTCTTCATTATTGTTGAGTATGCCCACTTTCAGATGTGCAGGGTACTAAACACAGTTTACGCAGTGCACTCACAAGGGATCCTGCATGGTAATTTGAACGGGGTAGGTCTCATGTGACTGTAACCAACAGAATAATCTAAGTGAATTAAACAGAGCAATATCCTCCTTGACACCAAAGGAAGTCCGTATATTGCGGATTATGGTATATTTCCATTGATCCTGGAACTCAACATTCCACGATGTATCTCCACGCCTGTGGGGCCGGGTGTGCGGTGGGCTGCGCCAGACCCTTCCTGGACTCCACTAGGTGAAGATCGTTCGAATAACGGCTTGTCATTTGAAGGCGATGTATACTCGTTTGGCAGTGTGATGCTTCAGGTGAGGGCTGTCTGGCCAACCACCAATCTAGATTTTGACATCATGCAACAAAGGTTCTCACCGGCCGGGTTCCATACCACTATATCGAGCGTGACGAAGAAGTTATTTTCACCTTCGCCCGAGGTTTACGACCTGATCGTCCACAGGATATTGCAGATGGGCATTGGGACTTCATTCAAAAATGCTGGGCACCTAATCCCGAAGGCCGTCCCTCTGCTTTGGAATTGGTGACATTCTTCCACCAACAGTGCTTGACATGAGTGGTGTTAGTTATGCATTTCTTTGGGTCATTCTTTCCCTTCAGCGCTGTATTATCTGCCATGCAAGACTTCGACCCGACTTGAGCATAATGTACTACATACTATTACATGCGTTGACCAAAATGGCAACCAATTTTAGCAGTAACTGCAATCAGTAGTTGTTGCGGTTCGTTAGTAACACCGGCTCAACCCAACTAGCTTGAGTATGGCCGAACGAACGTGTGGAATATATGATAGCGAATACACCGTATACGCTATGTACTCGACGACCACTAGTACTGGAGTAGAGTAAAGTGAAGTTCCATGAACAGTGATTAGATGAGGACCCACTTATGGAGAGAATCTATTGGGGGGCATACGTGATGAGGGCGGTTACGGAAAGAATTGTTAGAACATCTTACCACGGTTCCACAGTAGATAACGTTGACTATGACCCCGGTCATAGAACCGACGAAGACCATGAAGGCCACCAAACGTACTCGTTTGCACATCTTGCAGAGTATGGTCAGTTTAAGGAGGACATTCACAATCACAGATGAATGAAGTGTTACCAGGTGGATCTGAGTAGTGAACTGGTTTAGGGGATAGCTGAGCTGTCCTGGCATAAGATGCGAAGGAGCATACCCCTGATCACAAACCCTGTACCTACAAGGGACATAAAGCCACCGACAGAGTACAGGACTGAGAAGATATATTTATGTATAATGAAAACCGAAACATTTAAGCGGAGGAAGCTCACCCGCAAAGCTGAACCATTGATGCCACAGCAGAACTATAGCACCTGTTATGCTCAATGCAAATCCGGTGACAAGGCTGTAGGTTGCGGAGCCGGTTGAGCGCATGAAGAGAGAGGGTGGGGAGTGCTAACCAGCTGACAAATCCCCACAGGCGTTGGGTGCGAGTGAGACCGAGGCACTTGAAAGCAGAATCGCCTTCGAAGAACCTCTCTACTGGGATCCAACCCCCTGCATCCTTGAGGATAAATAATTCCCCAGAAGACATGTCAGACGTGCGTATCGAGGGTACGACAACTTGGGTAGCAGCTGAGGACGATGGTGATGATGTGGCTTCGCCCCTGCGTGATTTCGTACATATGGAACATACGTACAGTGCCATCTTAGTACTGAGTCAGGCCCAGAGACCATTACGAAAAAATGTCGACTTTAATTATGTGCACTGATCCATGTCGATAGCTTGGCTGTGTGGAGGAGGGTACAGGTCGTGTATCGGTTGTCAGGGCCCAGTATTACACCTGGAACTCCGCCGCGAAGTTCAACTTGGGCTAGACTAGGAGGCCCATCAACATTTCATCTCGCGTAAGTACCTCTTGCGACAAATTCTCTGCCCCTCAAACTATGATGGTTTACCTGACCTCAACCTGGCCTCAGAGCTGAAATCCCCGAATTATAGCATGCGCTTCCTACAGTTCTTGAATTATTTGAGTGCTCAGTAAGCATTGTTACTCAGTGTTAAGCGTTGAAGAGTTGACTTTTTGAGTGTTGTTCAGCTACTCAGGGAGGCACACCAGCAGGGGTCAGCGTGATATCGTCATGACATTTACCTCAGATCTGCATACCTACACCCCTGTTTGACCATAAGATAAATAGCTGTGTAAGTCTAAAACTTCAGTGCACTATTCTTTTACCCTCTAAACACCAGGACAAGCTCTGTTGGCAGGCTTGCCGGCGACGATGGGTGCGTATCTATAGTCAGAAAGGCTGCGGTGCATTCATTGACAGTTCACTCCGGTGATTAAGGTGCAGAACAGATCAAGATTACATCTCAGTGTGATATAAATGCAGTCGCTTTTGCGGACGAAAATCAGGTCATGGGAGGACATGACAATGGTCACATTCACCGATGGACGATTGAAGACAGACAGCAACAGAGTCCAATCATGCAAGCGGGTGGCAGTATTTATTCTATTGTCGTTGCCCAGGATGGACAGCGGATTGTGTCTGGAGGCCAAGGAAAGATAATTGTCTGGCGTGGGACCGAAAAAGTGCTCGAGTTCACTGCACACGAGCATGTCATATGCGCAGTCGATATCTCGAGTGATTGTACTAAAATTGCCTCTGTGGATGGTTGCACCACCCAAATATCCAGCACCACATCCGGTACCCAACTCTTTCCATCCCTCCCAGACCATGGTGCTGTCGGTGTCAAGTTCTCCCCTGACGGGAGTCGCTTTGTTACTACCTCATACGATCGTGGTTTCCGCGTCTACAGCACGCAGAATGGCGATATCCTGTTCAACTCAGTTCTTGAGGGTTCAACCAACACCTCACCGTTGGTCACTCCGTTGGCCTGGTCATCTGATGGCCATCAGGTGTTTATCGCGGCGATAGGCAAAATCACCTGTTTCCACCTTTCTGAATTTTCGTCTTTACAATGGTCGATCCATGAAACTCAGTCTCGGGCATCCATAGTGTCCAACGGTAGATTCATGGCATGTTCCGCACGCTCATCGGTTTCGCTATGGGATTGCGCATCCCACAAGCAGATCGGTCGCGTTCTCTCACACACCGCAGAGATTAAATTTGTTGCTCTCTCCCCAAGCGGGGGGTACCTTGCATGCGGAACTGGTAGGAATGTCACAATTCACAATCTCAGAGATGTCCTTCCTCCTGAGTATTTCGACCACGGTGTAAGTATATAACATCCGTTCATGGCTCTCATTTCGCTAATAATCATTACGCTAGGCTCGTGCCCCGTCTGACGCTCTGGTCCCTCGGCAACCACATGCTTCTCAGCCTTCGCTCATACAAGTGAGTGACGAGGCCCTCACGTCATGGACACGGGGCGACATGCCGAGGACCGAAGAGCTGTTGTCAGCGGAGATCAGCAGTGCCCCAAGTCCTTCCCATTACATGCTAGCGAACCTTGCTCTTATACGAGTACGTATGAGACGTGCGGCACTCGCGATGGAGGTTGCCGAGGAGGCGAGTCTACTTCCTTTCTACGCCATGTGCACGTTGACTTACATGCACCTCAAGTCCCTACGAGTTCAGCCGTCGCCTATCGGCTATATCGCAATGGCGGTTGCTCTACTTGGCCAGGGCAATCGAGAAGGTGCACTATGTGGATTCGACCTCGCCTTCCATGATTGTGAACTGCACAACAACAGATTGATCTTGCTACTGAAGGTGTGCGGGTGGTCTAAATCATTCTCGCAATTATGTAATCTACGCTCTTCTCAGTTAATCCTTATGTTCGAATCGGGAGGTCAAGAAGAGGCAATATCTCGCATAGAACACCTTGTCACGAGAGCAAAGGATGACAATGATGATGAGGCCACCTACCTTTACACCCAGGGAAGTGCTTCGCATGATGCAGAGATCCGAATGTGATGGCTGAGACATTCTGCAGGTCCTTGGAGTCATGTACATGAAGATGGACCATTATGGACAGGCGATACCATTGATCGAGCGCGCAAAGAATCTGATCCCAAATGATACACGGTGTGCTCCCCTAGAGACGATCTCGCTCGTAAGTCTTTTCCATCACTATTTCTTAATCTAACCCTCCGTGCAGATATTTGGGTGGAGATTTAGTGGACTGGACATTGCCGCTCAGAAACGTCTATGTGAAACTCTCTATAATGAAGGACGCACAGCTGAAGCCGTAGAGATCCTCTTCAGCATCATCAGGACTTCAGGCAAGGAGATCCATATGAGCACGGACACTGCAGGCTGGTTCGCAGGTACGTATTGCAGCTGCTAGTCTGGTTGACGTGCATGCTAAAATCCGTCATCAGATTTTACCACAAGCTGCGCTACGAGCCTTGAGAGTGACGGCGACAATGCCTATGGGTCTGGCAACCATGTCGATGCAGTAATACGGTACTCTGCTGCATTGTCCCTCCGCTCTTCAACTCCTGCAAGTCTCCTTATGAAGCGGAGCAGAGCTCTAGCAGCAGCAAGCTTGTGGGAGGGTGCACTGCAGGATGCGAATGAGGTATACATGACTTTTTTTGTGCGACCTGGTTCCTTACCTTTGCTATATCTATATAGGCAGTGAATGCAGACCCCTCCTGCCTTCGGCCTACGAGGACCAGCATGTGGCACTTCATGGAGTCGAACGGTATGACGAGGCGATCGCTGCCTTCGAGTCTATGCTGCGCATAATCCAAGAGTCCCCTGACCCTGTGGTTAGGCGTATGTACCTCTTGTATGCAGTTATTATCCACAAATAACGGTTTCACAGAACGACGCAACAAATACATTTCCCCATCTGACGCGATGGAGGCTATTGATCTTGTTGCTCGTGAAGTCCTCCAACGTTGCCCCCTCGTTGTCATTGATGTCGTCACTGGTTGCCTTTGCGACCATCCCGAGCGGATGCGCATCTTCAAGGCAGGTCAGATTTTCAAACAGCTTGTTTCGTCCATGACAAGAGAACTGGACCACGGGCGGATCCAACAAGTGGTTGAAGAGTTTTTCGGATATGTCATGTTCTCGCACGTGTGGCAGGGGGAGGAGCCGTCATTCCAGGACGTCAAATCCAAATCCGTGTGGAACCTTCCTGATACCCCCTTAAATAACAAGTTGCGCGATTTCTGCAGGGAGGCCAGCAAACTTGGTCACAATTGGGCATGGTCAGATACGTGTTGTATCGACAGGAGCACAAGTGCCATCCTTAATCAATCTCTAACATCTATGTACAAGTGGTACTCGGGCTCAGCTGTCACGCTTGTATACCTTGCTGGTGTAGCGCATCCGTCAAATCTCGGGGACCTTACCCGTAGTCTATGGATGACAAGAGGATGGACTTTGCAAGAGCTCCTCTCGCCCAAAGTCATCCTTTTCTATGACTCCGCATGGAAACGATACCTCTGCAATATTAGCACAAATCACAAGAAAACCGTAGCGATCATGCAAGAGCTAGCACGTTCTATCAAGATCCCCCCCGAAACCATCATCTCGTTCTCTCCAGACAATCTTGGGGTGCGCGAGAAACTTCGTCTTGCTTCGACGCGTCGCGTGAGCGTCGAGGAGGATGTCGCGTACTCTCTCATTGGCATATTCAAGTCCGATATCAAGCCTCACTATGGAGACGGAGCCGACGCTCTCGGGCATCTTCTCGAGGAGATCGTGGCCCGCTCTGGCGAGGTCACCGTCCTCGCGTGGTCAGGGAGGTCATCGTCATACAACACTTGTCTTCCAGCTTCCATTTCCGTTTACAGCCAATTTCCTTACAACCCCCTGCCACTTCAAAGGGAAGAAATGGAAACTTGCATTATGGAATTACGTGACAGGTTTTCTCAGCAGGAAGCGCTGGATATCTATGGGCAGATTAACTCTCTTGTACCCGCCCGTTTTACGGCCCGACGTCTACAACTTCCATGCGTTTTCTTCTCCATCATCAAGCTCACTCTGCAGGGGCTAGGGGAAGGTAATGAGAAGCTATACCTTGCTAAAGTATCAGGGCGTGGACAAGTGTTCTTCAGGACCGGAGACGATCTCCTCACGCCACGGGAATACATCTTTGCGCATCCGTGGATCCGTCATATCCGAGGTCCGAGTAATGGTAACGTGGAGTTTGAGGCTGGATCAGATGAAGTTGCCCCACCTTCGTCATTACCCCTGCCTCAGGTTGACGACTATACTCGGGCACTACAGTTGATTGCTCGCCTCGGACAGCCGTTTAATGCGTTGCTCCTCGCACAGCAGCCAGATGGAGAGTACAAGAGGGTTGCTGCAAATAACGAAATTCTCGTCCCGGGATTTGGAACTGACATCACCCCCCGGAATATTAAGGTGAAAGTCTTGGACATTCTGTGACGTGTGGGTGTGTGGGATTTGGGCACAGCTGCTGGTGTCTACGGTTGTCTGTCTTTCGTTCCTTTATTGCTTACTTCCCTTTTCATGCTCTTTTTGTTGGTTCGCTTGCTACATAGAGGCAAAGGCTGAGCCTCAAGGGTGCTCATAACAATACCGCCTACTTCGTAGCTGAGATCAAGTTGGGTTAGCACGAGGTGAGTAGTTATAGAAGTCAGTGTTTAGGTGTTCACTTGATCCTCTTGGTTTTTCGTTGTGTTGTATTCATTGCTTTACATATTTGTTATGAGTATCAAGTTGTTGTTACTAGTCGAAAGGTTCATATGTAACATTACAAAGCGGCCAGTATTTTTAATGGAAGGTTATCCAGAAGACTCAGGCAAGCAATATTTGCTCGTTGGGTGTCCACTCGATGGCGTGAAGTGATGCCTTCGACACCCGAGAACTTGACGAGTGTACCACGCAGTCGTGCATGAACCCTCCGTTCCAAAGAGTCGCCCGTTGGGTGAGGTAGATGAGGTGTGATGCGTCTTCGCCACGCTTTACCAATTTAATTTGGAAACCATGCAGAGGGAAACTGATCCTCAGTACAAGAAATGCCTAAGGTAGATGTTGCTGAGGCCGGCGTGGATATCGAACGCCGTGAAGACTGTGCTGGCGACTTGACCTGCTGCGCAGAGAATGGATGGCCTTGGGGGTGTCTCAAAGACGAGTTCCTTGCAGTCAGTGACGAAGCTGGCGCCATGAGAAGGAGAGCCGAAAATGTCCACTATGAAAGGATTGAAAGCGTAGGTCAATTAAGGCGATACACAAACACCTTGCTGGAAGCCACACACGCTCGAGTTTTGGTCGATGCCCGGTCGTGACAACCCTCAGCCTCCCGGTGCTTCCACTCGTAAACCTAGAACGTTTGTTAGTGCAGTTGAACCTGGGTTGTAAAGACTATGCTGACATGGTGTAAGCGAGACTATTAAACGTTAGACGATCTATAAGTTGTGATTAGTAGATTAGCAGCAATTATACACTTGCAACTCACCAGAATTTCGAAGTTAAAACTCTTCTGGAATACACGAGAGTGGCTCGAGGTCATAAGCAGCACGACTTTCGTCACTGGCACTATCATCAACGAGCGTGGCATTTCTCTCAGAAGAAAAAAAAAAAAGATCACAATTTTTGTACCCGCCCAGAGTCAGTTTCCCACGCTTACATATATCCCAGTACTTCCCGACTTCGTCACGTCCCTCCATGTACAGAATATTGGCTGGAGTCAAGGTGAGGAGGGCAACTCGCTGCCAGAGAAACACCGCCACTGATTACCTCCAGCGACGCAGCGCTCTGTCGCGTCAACGGCGCGCGTGCATCTACGTACATCCGCCGTCTGCTTGGCCCAATGCAAGAAAGTCAAGGAGTTGAAGTCTGCAATACGGGAAGAACGTAGACGAACTAAGGACGCTGCACGTTTATACGCCGTCCTTGGTATACCACGTGGAGCGCAGGACAAATGGCCTCAGTGCAACCTCACAAAGGCTGTTATAACACAGGACCAGCTCCATTCTGACGATGCTCACGAAGCCCTGGGTTTCCCCGAAGGAGCGGTTCATATTCCTCCCACCCTCAATCAAGGTATCTCTGGACATAGTAGGAAGATGCTGTTCGAGGTTTTTCCTGTTCTTTCTGTGGAGAGAGGGTGAATCCACTTTAACGCGGATACAGTGCAAGAGACAGAAGAAGCTATGGGGCACACGAAGTTGCAGAAGCGAATATGTTTGCGACACTGGTTAACCTTCGTAATGCGAATGCAAAAGGAATTGCATACGAAAATCGGAGAAGATGCATCGATCTGTTCTCCGCTCCTGAGACTCCCAACGATACCGGTCGTCCGGAGGTGCAAGGCATGGTTTAGCAGCTCCCAAATTTTTGTTGTTCACCCTAGATCGTCTTAGCTGCTATCCTGACACTGAAAATACGTAACTTGTGGGAACACTTGCTTAAGTTCCGCATGGATGTCGACAATCGCAGAGCACTGCGGCGTATGGTCCACCAGCGAGCCAAGGTGCTGAAGTATTTGAAGCAGAAAGATTTAGATCGTCATGAAGCGGTTCTTCCTCGACTCGGTCTCGAACCAGGAAGCCTTGAGGGGGAAATTCTAGTTTAGGTGCAATCTCAATGCTATTGTTTTTTCATAGACTGCGTTATGTCACTAAATAACTAACCACCAACGTCTATAACGAATACCTACCACTCGCAGCACCTATGCAGCACGACCTTGTCACCTGGCTATCCACCTAGATACTGTGTGGTTCAAATCGTCAGTGGGGTTGACTATGCCCAGTGCCCTGGCGCTCGAACATGAACCGGAGCAGCCTCACTTTCTTCGATCTTCCTCGTACGTCGCACAGATATCCGGCAGTGATCTGTGAGAACAATCCAAGCGCATTGCAGTCCATTGCAAGACACGTTTCTCAAACCGAGATGATGACATCTCCATCATCGTGCGTCATTTCCTTGAAAAAAGGTTGTTCGGGCACGAGCTTTCGAAGTGTCCGAGTACATGTATATTATTTGACATCTTTTCTGGCCAGGGCCACTACAGTGGTGTAGTGAGGCATTGTACTGTTGACGGTGCGCTACTGTGTAGTACTTCATGTTGATCTTGTGGATGCCTTCTTCAGGGTCTTCTCATCACCACGCGCATCCTGTGTACTGGATCGTAGTGTTGACACTGGGCTCACTCTTATTCCAGTTGCGTAAGGAGTTATATTCTACCCAAGACTTTCGCGAATTTCCTTGTGGGATAATTTCGTGACCAGTATGTTTCTGATGTTAAAGCCATGCAGAGAACGCGTGGGTTAAAGTTTCTGCAATGCTCGATGACTGTGTCATTCCATCTTCAGTAGGACCGTGATCGCAGCCAGACCTCGGTCCTCCAGTGGCAGAGTGTACCCTGGGGGATTGCCGTTCCCTGGCAAAATTGCAAGACAATTGTTCCGTGGGCTGTCGCAATATGAAACTATGACTCAACATGTTGAATCCGCACGGCCATTGGCCATGACATGATGACATCCTGGAACGTATTTCATTGGTCTATGTGACGTATTAGAGGCACAGATACACAACGCAGTATCGGTGCTTCTTCACAGTATACGAGAGGGCTTGGACTTCGACGCGGCATTCATTCAATTTTGTTTTCGTCGTGGCTACTGAGCAGCATGAACCATTTTTTACTTGCGATTGCACACTGCCTCAACCGTGTGTTTCTTCGAGGAATCTCATTGCGTGCATTGAGTACGTGCAATCGTTTTGGAGTCAAGGTATGATTTCTCTCCTCACCTTCGTAGTGAGATCATGCAAACTGGACGTTCATTTCAGAACACCAATGTCGTCGAATTTTTCAATGAACTTGAGAAATCAGCCGGCTAACCCACCTATTACAGTGATGGGATTAGTGTCACATACTTCATGCACACCTGGACGTTATGATCTCGTGTGTTATCCATCGACTATCATGGATATAGTTGTCCCTTGGTAGTGCCGTATCATTGTACTGTTAACCATTAGCTGATATGTTAGCAGGGAAGATAGGATCATGGAGGCCTACGAATGGTTGTCTAACGCATATAGAGATGGAGACAAAACGTTTTTAATTGGTGAGGTTCTTATGGCCATCAGATTTCCCATCACCTAATGTTACATAGGTTTCTCTCGGGGGGCATATCAGGTATGGGCTTTGGCGAGGAAGTACATGTTAATTCGATCATAAAGGTCGGCCTTGTACTTACAAGAAGATACACTTGTATGTGTGATTTATCATACCATGTTATGTAAACGTACTCAGGCGTTGCAACCAGCCACTCGAGGTCATGCCCTCTGTACCCGCAAATCTGTCTTCATGCGCAATATTCATGCATTCAACCCTTATTTCTCCATGTTTGGAAGGGTTTTACTTCTGTTTATACCCTGGCGCAGCAACGTCAGCCCCTTGGCGAATGTCTCCCCCTAACCCCTTGCTGCCGGGTATGGATGTTCCATATGCTCATTTCAGATCAAACTTCGCCAGTGGATGAGCTTGAAACATGAGGCCATACTCCCTATTCTGGGCTTTGTGCGCGACTTTGACACTCTCCCTTCTCTGGTATCGCCTTGGTTGGATGGGGGAAAGTTGACACATTACTTAGACGCAAATCCCGATCTGAGCCTAGATTAAAGACTCCGTTTGGTATATCCTTTCACTGCGCTGAGAACAGTTTCTGATGCATTGAACGTAGCTCCAGCGGGTCGCAGAAGGCCTTCATTACCGTTGAGTTACTATGTCCATCATTGGACGTGGAATGCTGCTAATCACTCTCTGCATAGTGCATTCTCAGGGGGTCCTGCATGGTGATTTGAATGGGGTAAGTCTCGATAACCAACGGGATAGTCTAAGTGAAAACATATAAACAGAACAATATCCTCTTTGACACCAAAGGGAACCCATTTATTGTAGATTATGGTTTGTTGCCGTCGATCCTGGAATTCGCAATTCCGCAACAGTTTTCCATGCCCGTATAGCGGGCTGCGCGGTGGATTGCACCAGATCTCTCCCAGATTCTACCCGGTGAAGATCATCCGAACGCCGGCTTGTCCTTTGAAGGTGACATATCCTCGTTTGGCAGTGTGATGCTTCAGGTGGGTATCTGTCTGTTGCTAACAATCGATCTGGATTTTGATATCGCACAACAAAGGTCCTCACCGGCAAGGTTCCATACCATTATATTGAGCATGACGAAGATGTTGTTTTCGCCATTGGCCGAAGATTACGACCTGATCGTCCGCAGGATATCGCAGATGAGCATTGGAACTTCATTCAAAAATGCTGGGCAGCTAATCCTGAAGACCGTCCCTCTGCTGGGGAGTTAGTATCATTTTTCCATCAGCAGTGTATGACATGAGTTTTTCCTTTTGTGTCGTATTAACGTTATTTTATCACTTTGACTCGACTTGCTGCTCTTGTGCGCGTCGACTGGGGTTTTAGTGGCTTGAACTGTTACTACAAGTATTGAAACACGGCATGAGTCTAGTAGCACGTTTCTCGACTCTACAACATTGAGCCAGGATTCATATCTACCATGCAAATCCTGGGATCGATAATAGTATGAGCGGACATAAGATACTCGGAAGAGACTGAGATGACTCGTACGCTCGTAGACTCCTGGGAACAGTTAAGTGGTAGAGGCATAAGTCAGAGGCAGAAAATCTACACATCATACATGCTAGCCAGTATTTCGAGTGATCAAGTAAGATGGCAACCCAGAAGTGCATACAGCAACAAACCCGCCATAACAGGATATCAATGAACACACCATCAGACATGTCCCCTATCTTTGATTCCATCTGCACAAGTAGGTATGAGCCGAAGGCACAAAGCCGACAACACTACACGCACCCAACAATAGGTTTCCCTCGTGGTCTTCAATACGGAGTTTACATCCTGCGAGGTCTCGTTCTAAAGCGCGAGTGACCGTACGAGAATGCAATTTCGGGAGGCACTCCACGTTGCGAAAATCTAGGAATTGTACAACACGAAGTGAGGGTGTCCTGTCCTTGAGAGTTGCGAGACTCAGCAATAGATTTCGGTACGCTGACCTCCGTTGGGGTGCCAGCACGATCAGCACTAGGCATTCAATGGGTGGGAGGTGCAAATCAGCAAGGGACATGACTAAGAGTGACCGAAGGGAGAGTGTCAACTTGCGGAGATTTGGGCAACAACGATTAACCATGTCCAGATAGACATCGAGGCATTCTGAAAAAATGGCATCACGGACGCGGACCTCAGTTGAGAAGAAGATGGCATCATGGAGGTGGACAGAAGTGATGGATACACCATAGCAAAACATGAACTCCCTCCACGAGTTCACAACAGGTTCTATTGACTCTACAGTGAGAATGACCTCCCGGAGACTGACGCGAGCCCTTTGCAGATCGCCTTCAGGGGGATAACTGTCCAGACTAGGGGGAAGGGGCAGAGCGAGTGTGTTGAGGGAAGAAAAATTGAATTCAGGCAACGACGTATTGAACCATAAAAAGTATGGGAGATGGAGGATGCGCAGTTGAGGACTCCTCTTTAGCAGCTCCACAATGTCTGGCACTTGAGGACCTAACACGTTGGTTGACCAATCAAGGACACGTAACGAAGATGCAGATCGTTGCAAAGCGATGAGTATACTCGTTGGCATCCTGGAAAAATGATCACGTGGAGAAAATGTCATTGCGAACGAAGCAATTTCAACATTATGAAAGCTATTAATGACGTTGGCCAAGTGGCATTCAGCTTCTGAGTCGTGATCAATACGATGACCACGAATCACGACATCCAGTCGTTGTGTCCACTGTCCGAGAGGCTCTGCGTCTGCCATGGCTCCCTGCCCTATGGCGTATTTTTGTAGCGTGTCACTAAGTGACGAAAGGCATTGAACTCTGCGAATGTAAATGGCCCGATAAAGATGTCGGATAGCCAGATGCCACCATTGCTTGCAAACACGGACTAGGCATCTTTTTTGGTAGCAAGCGCAGCGACGAGTTCAGGGTGATACTGTCGGTTGTAAATGGGCCCGATGATACTTGATTTTTCAAAGATCTCTGGGACCAGCGTGTAGGGAACGTGAGTTGCAAAATCGAAAATGTGATCCCATAATTCAGGTGGAAGACTAGGAAGCTGAGTGACCGTGCTTTCTGCCATCTGGTATCAATCTAGCAATGACGACAAACCTGTGTGTCAGGTGGAACTAACACCGTGTTAGTAGTACTAACCAGTGAGCGTCCTACTTGCTTACATAATCGAGCAACTGCTTAGTAAGTGACTAAGTTTCTAGAAGATTTGCTAGGCAAATATGCATTCGTTATGGGAGTACGCTCTACGGTGAAGTGCTCCTCATTCTTCCAGCTTGACAATGATTCTATTGCACAAATAGAACTGTTTTCACGATTAGGTATCTATTGAGGCGAGAGTACATGCAGGGCGTCCCACGCAGGTGATACATCGAGGCTGAGCGCTGCACTGTATTGTGTGGGTTAGTCGTGCGGTTGAACCTATGCATGATAGTAAATGTCTGTTCTCAATTTTATGACCGACAAGTCTCGTAGCCCGTATGGATTTGTTTGGTAGGTAGAGTCATCCACTACCTTTTTTTTTTAGTTAGGAGCGTTGCGGTGGATCGAGAACCATCCGGTGAGAGTACAACAGGTGTCGAACGATCGAACCTGGAAACACTGTAACAGTGTCGTATTTCAATATTATTGAAGTCTGGTACATATATTATACAATCCAGTATTCCAGTATTCCTTCATGCCTTCCTGTCTACCCTACAAATTTTAAATACGTTATGCGCGAGTATCGTGACGGGTGATGATATCAGTTCGGATATTTCATGCGGCGTAACCATTCGTGGCCTTAACCTTCAACACTCTTTTGGCCTTCAGTGGTGTAGTAGTGCCCATCTGTGAAGGTGACCATTTAGCTAGTTCTCGTCGGGGTTTGGGACTAAGTACTTACTGAGCCCGCGACCGGAACAGTTGCAAGGATTTCCTTCACGGCTCCCGCGAGCACCTTCACATGTGCAGGCGTAAACATTGTGTCGTGGGATCCAGCAGCGACCTTCATATCCAGGTTCTTGATACGAGCATCCCAACCATTGTGGTCATCTGTGCCGGTGTCAAAGTCACTTGCCGCGCCGCTGCGGTACCATGATCTATCCTTCGGCACGACAAGTGTAGTCGGACCATCATAGAAGTCGGCCTCGTAGTCAAACATGGACTCCAAGTTCTTGCGGATCTCGACCCGCAGTTTGCTCTTCCATTTTTCCCCGATATCAGGGAAGTTGGACGTGATGCGGTCGATCGAGCGCTGTGTCCAGTCTGTCGACTTCAGACTCTGGCGTTCCGAAGAAGGGATGAAGATAGGATCGAAGAGGATGAGGTGTGCAACCTCCTCGCCACGCTTTGTCAGCTTGGCAGCCATACAGAGAGCTACTGAACCTCCGTAAGAGTAACCGCCGATGACATATGGACCTTCAGGTTGGACTTTTTTGATGAGGCTGATGTAGTGCTCTGCCATGGCATCGATCGAATCGAACCCAGTCTCAGAACCGAAGTGCTTGTCTCCAATGGCGTACATCTCATTCGGCATGTATGCACCGAGACGCATGAAAGGAGTCGCCATGCCGGTGATATCATGAACGATGAAGAAACGAGGTTGGATACCCTTCTTTTTGACGGGTAGGAACTCAATGAGGAAGTCCGCATCTGCGTCTTCCGCTTCCATGATAACGCGGGAATCCTTGCCCATCACGTCGACAATCAGCGTTCCCAACTCGCGGACAGTCGGCCTGCAGGCTACTTGAGTATATTTATAGGCCATGGTGAGGGGAACACTGACCTAAGGTAGATATTATTGAGGCCAACGTGGACATTGAACGTCTTGGAGACTATGCCAGCAGCTTGAACTGCCATGAGAGAGTTGAGGCCGACAGCAAACAGATCGTGGTTGACACCGAAGCTGCCATTCTCTACTTTGAGCACTCGGGCGAAGATGTTCATCAGCTCGACCTCAACGTCGCCCGAGGGTGTGCCCATATCGCCACTCAAGTCGGGTGCAAATGCTCTCAGGCCCATCTGCTTGAGAGCGTTACGATCAATCTTACCACCGCGAGATGAGGGAAGTTGGGAGAGCACTGCGATGAGCGAAGGATACATAAACCGCGGGAGACGCTCTGCAACAAAGACCTTCAATGCTTCCCTCTCCTCTTCAAGCTGGTCTTCAGCGACATCTTTCAGT